>PVLD010034492.1:0-12622 GCA_004027595.1 Dinomys branickii | reverse complement strand
TCCACCAATAAGATTACAGGCATAATTGTCCAGGTAAGACTGAGTGGACTGAGATCAAATGGGGAAGCGAGTCACGTAGCAAGCGGGCATGAATGCAGAGCTGGGCTTTTTCTGTGGGAGGTCAGGCCAGTGACTTTCTGGCTCTTTGAAGGTGGTTGTTACTTATTTATCAGTTTTTGATGTATGTGGCTGCACCTGGATAGCCCCCCTTGTCTTGAGGTCTGGCCCACAGGTGTCTTTTGTGTTGGCTCCTTCCAGGGCGCAGGCCTATCTGACTGCCTATAATATTTTTATCTAACTCAGCTGCCTATAACAGTGGCGCATGTCTGTAATCCATGCCCTGGGGAGGCTGAGGCAAGGGGATTGTTGTGAACTGCATTGCAAGACTCTGTCTCAAAAAACAGACCAAAGAAAAAAAATTCTTAGTCTTAAGAAAAAAAAAAAAAGAAAATTTTGGCATATTTGATTTATCATGATAAAATTATTTTGTTGCTTAAATCCATGACCATCATGAAGTACTCATAATGACAAGTGGCAGAATATTGGAAAGCGTGTGTCTAAAAGATTATTGTGAGTTTGTTTCTGAGGAAGTGATTCTGGTTGCCGCAGGGCTTTATCATAAAATGTGTGATTTTTCCTTGTGCAAGATTTGATGGAAAGAGAAATTATTTACTTTATATGAAGAATACCTTTGAAGGAATTGGCTGTCAGAAGAAAGACTTCATGTTTTGTGATTATTGTGTGTGCTCACTGATGAGTATGAACCTGCTGGTCCATTTTTAAAGCTTTGTATTTCAAAAAAAAAAAAAAAGCTTTGTATTTCTTTGTGGATTGTTCGTCCATAGCACATGGCAAAAGGCCCGCTTTTGATGTGGTTGAGAACACGCAGTAGACCTTGCATGGAACAATAAGGTAAAAGGAAGTCTGTCATATTTGTGAGGATGAGCGTGGCTATGTGCCATTGCCTTTGGATGTTGGGCTCAAGAGTTTCTTGCTATCGGAAGCAAATCTTCAGTCTTCTAATGGAGATTCTTCAGTAGCAAAAGAGCCTGAGGAAGAGGCCACACACCAGATGTCACCTCACAGGCCATGCTTCCCTGCCACTTAAAGACACTTTCCGTCGTGTTTTGCTAGTAGCCAAGGTGTCTTCAGAACAAGGAATGTGACAATAGAAGTACCTTGAAGTGAGAACATTACTTTGGAGAAATTAATATGCAAAGAAGAGAAACTTTCAACCTGTGAGGAGGAAAGAGGATCCCATGGAAAATGTACCAAGTTAAGTCCCTGCCTCACCTCAGGGAAGTGCTTGAGGGTGGGGCTGCCTGCGGCTGTCATTCTAGCTTCCTGCTATGATTAGTTCTTTTTTTCTTTTTTTTTTGTATGATTAGTTCTTGTGAGTCTGGATTCCCCTGTGCTCTAGGGTAAAGTAATGTGACACTGATGGATAGTTTGTCCCAGTGATAGGAAAGCGCTGAAGACATCTAATTATGTTAATTGGGTAAAAGTTTAAATATGAGATCTGAAATGTACAAGCTGTATCCCCCACATTGGGCTTCATTGTCGTGATGGTAAATTTCTAAATTAAAAACACTCCTCCATATTCCAAAGTCATTATAGCATTTTTAAAAATGGAAAAAAACTTCAGACCAACTATGATGAAAATTAGCATTAGGTTCTCTGCCGAGCATGTGTATCTTCTCTCTTATATCCAGGGCTATGCAATCAATGAATAAACTGATAACATCAGCTTTTGTAGCTAATGATGCTAAAAGATTGACGAAATGTTATGAATTTAAATGAGGAGAGATGAAATGGACAACCTCCAGAGAATCCACCTCTTAATGCTCGCAATTTGATCTCCTTGAAGTAGGGTGTTCACTCGTACATGCAGTTTCCAAGTGCAGAGAGAAGCACCATTTCCTTGAGTTCATTGAGAGTTGTTGGACATAGTTCAAAAGGTCATGCTGAATGAGGTAGGAATTTGATTGTGCTTTTTTTACCTCTTTCATGTGCAATTTAACAGTTGTGAAATTGTGTCAGTATGAATTGCATTTGGTGTCATGCTTACAATTTCCAATCAGCTTGTTTATACCTGATACATACTTACATGGCATGTTTCTGTATTTTAATCTAGAGTTATTGTCTGTGATACAGTATCTTATTGATTCTCTTAGTTTCTTGTTGGTACTTTAATTTTTTCAACGTATACCCTAGTAGTATATAAAAGTGAATACCATTCTCTATCTACCATAGTCCCTGCTAAATATTTGTTGTTTCTTGTGTTGTCTGTATCCATTGACATAATAGTAGCATGTTTGTCTCCTAGAATTTAATGTATTGAATTACATTGATTATTCAATAATGCCTCTAAAACTTTTTAAGAGTTTTTTCTCTATGGTCAATTACAATCTGCATAAATGTAGAGCAATGGAAAATCACATTCTCTGTGGAGTGATTATCATTTTTATGTTGCTGTTGTTTTGTCTAATTTTCCCTCTGGGAACTCGCCTCCCCTAGGTTCACAGGTGGCTCTGTGAGGACCGCTGTGGGCCTAGTCTGACTTCCCAAAGAACGCGATACAGAGTGAGGGATGCACTCAGCACGTAGCCCCACTGATGAGCTTCCCTCTGCCCTACTGTTTTTAATTTTCTGAAATTGGTATCTTTGTTCTTTTCTAAAATGTGCATTGATTTTCTTCAATACATTGTGAAGCACCAATTTTGGATCCCTGAAATAATTAAAAAGGTACATTTATTGTCATACTTTGTGAAATCCTTAATAATTAATTAAGCCCTTCGTTGGAAACATGTCATTTAAAAATGGGTAATTTGTTCTCTTCTTAGGAGAATTCCAAATCTGTTGCTGCTTTTCATTTCTAACTTTATTCCAGGATTGTGAGAGCTTGCTTTGCCTGATTTCTATTCCTTTGACTGTGAACATGGGCTACATGCATGAATATTTCTTCAAGTTTAAGAAGACAGTATGCTACAAATTGATGTCATAAAACATTACATTGGGTCCATCTGATAAATACCTTGGAAATATGATCTTATTAAGCTATATTTGCCTTTTTTTTGTCTATTTGAGACAGGTTCTTGCTATGTAGTTCAGGTTGGCCTTGAGCTCACTTTGTAGCCCAGGCTGATCTCGAACTTGCAGCCATCCTCCTGTCTCAGCCTCCTGAGTGCTGGGATTACAGATATGCACCACCATGCCCAGTCTAAGTTATATTGGACTTTAAAGAATTCTCTGCCTTCTTAACTGTCTATTACTAATGGAATTGATTTGAATCCTCAGGTATACAGTTGTCAATGAAAGATTTTCCTAGACAAAATGGTTGGAATTCACCAATGATTTGTATATTGTATATTGCTGTCTTCAAATCAGTTGCTTATATTACCAGATACAAGCATTCTTACATCTATAATCTGAGCAACTTTGTTGACGATAACAATATGTAATATAACCACTGTTAATTCCTATCATTTTATTTTGAAACTGTATATCATTTTTAATGTTTTTGCTTTGTTTTTATTTTTGTCTGTGATGTGGGTATTTTGATTTTTTTTTACTATTTAAAGTAAAAAAATACGTACACAAAAGATTTTCCTTTGTTTCCTGCTTTTGGTTATGTAGTTTGCCCTACTGTTTTATAGTTTTGCATTAGAAAATATGTGTTTTTTAAAAAAATCTTCTGGTTTTATCATATGATCACTGTAATCCTATTTACTTGAGGTACATATTGTCAATTTAATACACCTTCAGGAGAGTTTGCTGAATCAGTTCTACACTGCTATGTCTTTGTGTAACTTTATTTAATCTACACTCATCAGTGCCCATATACTGACCCACCTTCTCTATGTGATCAGAGCATTTTTTTCATAACCCAGGGGTCTAGATATTGACCAGCTGTGATAACTGTTTTCTCCTTCCCTGATAATCTGACCTGTTCTCCTCAGCATGTCACCTGTTTTCCTGGAAGTCTGACCTATTCTTCTGTTGGTCAATGTAGTGTCCCCCACCGCTGCTGCTGTGGATTTGTAGAATTCATATTTGCAATTGTACTTTGCTTACTGCTACCTAATATGCAAATTGTTGCATTATCTCATGTTTGAAGGCAGATGAACATGTAAGCTAATAAGTACTTTGTTTTGAAATTTAATGTTTAAATATATTAAAGCATATTTTAATCTCAAAATTGGAGAGATTTAATTATAACAGTGAAAGTGTCCCAGGTGTATTCAGATAGTTTCAGCATTGTGCCTAAGGCAAAGAAAGTATCCGGGTGATAAAATCCTACATGTCAGGAGTTGTTCTTGCATTACCAATGAAAATTTGCATTCTTTTACAACTTTTCTAAAAGGTACCATATGTGTTTGCCATGGAGAGTGTTCTTTTAGCTTCTTTACTTTATGATTTGAGTAAGTATTACAGAAAGTGCACAGAGCAGTATCTTGTGTTTTTTTTAATATTTACTTAATCCTCATGAATGTTCAGAAGGGCTGATGTGTGAATCAAGGCTGAGGTGCTGTCTCATGTATTCTATGGTTACAGCGTTCCTGGCTCTTTAATTTTACTTGAAAAGAATCACATCTATTCTCAGGAATAGCACAATGTATTTTCTAGGCATTGGAAAGGAATCACTTGTCTGTGGATTTGGGGAAACTCCATAGTAAAGGAGAGGAGTGGAGTGTAGCACCTGATTCTTGATTCTTGAATAAATCTACTTATTTTGTTCTTCCACACTTCAATTTTCTTTGCTGATGCTCGGAAATGAGATTTGGATTTTGTTTTCTATTCAGTGTTGCTCTTGAGTCAGATACGTTATACTTAATTTTTAGATTTGTGTTCATGATCTTAAATCTGTACACAGAATCTCCATATTGTGCACCCTGCAGGTGTTTCTTGTCTGACTCCCATTTCTCTTACATTTCATACTCTCGTAGTTGTGTTGCCTACTTGATTTTCTTCTGAGGAAAGAATTATTTTACTAGAATGTTTTTCACTATATATTCCAAAGATTTAAGTTTATCTTTCCGATTTCAATATGTCACCTCTGTACTTAGGCTAGAAGAGTATACAGTCCAGATTTCTGAGGACATACCTATTTCTCCCTGAATGTAAATGAAATACTTTATGCTTCCTTCCAGGGATGTATAAGATCATCTGAATCATAAGTCAATATTCTATTTACATGTGGAGTCTTTGAAAGTTGTCTTCCTTTCCTGAGATCCTTTTGTCATTCTCTAGTAATCATACACTGACTACTGATGAAATTTGGAATTTGTATCCCTTCATGTGTATTATGCAAAGTGTCACACTGATCACAAGGTTTTGAAAGTTACCGTAGCTCCAATTGTTTAACAAACAAAAGATGTGATTTGTGATGGAATCAGTATTACTTAATATGTTTATTTTTGCTAGTGAGTTTAAGGAAGTGTGTCACTTTTTCATCTTGCCTCTCCTTACTACGCAGCCCAGGCTGGACACTGAATTCATAACAACCCTGAAATTCATGACAACCCTCCTATGTAAGTTTCCCACGTACCGGGAGAACAGGCTTGTGCCACTTCATCAGGCTGAAGTTTTCTTTTCCTATTTGCTGACAAGTTAGTTTGGATCTTGATTTTCATTGCTTTTCTTTTATTTTATCTATACTCTTTCTCACATTATCCTCCTTTGCATTGTAACAGTATTTTTCTTTTTTTATTTTAAAGAGAAGAACAAAATAACACAAAAACAGTGAAAATGATACAGGGCTTGAAAACAAAATGATAGGAATTAACATTGGTTGTTATATTGAAGCGCAAGGAGCTATTTTGGTGTCCCTAAGCTACTAATCTCCTACTTTCTCTGTCTTTACACTGGTTCACTAAACCTTTGCTTTCAGTAACTTTTTGGTTTTTTTTGTTTGTTTGTTTGTCTGTTTTTTGTCTTTCTGAGAGAGGGTCTTGCTATGCAGCTCAGGCTGGCCTTGAACTCACTTTGTAGCCCAGGCTGGTCTTGAACTCACAATGATCCTCCTGTCTCAGCCTCCCAAGTGCTGGGATTACAGGCGTGAGCCACCAGGACCAGCTTTCAGTAACTTTTTAATGACTTACATACCTTATTTAATATTCAATTAACTATTTTTCTATAACAACAAATTTAAGACTAAATGTATAACCTATTTACAAAGAAACATTGACTAAATGCTATGAATAAGCAAATGTGAAAAGATATAAAGTATGGTGTATGAGAACCATTCATTAGATGTTAGTCTGATTCTGTGTTTTGTCCATGGTGATTGGCAGGCTCCCTCTCTGAGCTCTGCTTTAAAGACAGCGCACAAGTAGCATGGAGGGGATGCTGCAGGACAAGCAGTGCTACTGTTCTGTGGTTGCTTTGCAATGTGTTGCATTTGCATCAGAGTTACTGTGTAAAATATGTGCATGTACATGGGTTTGATGACCAAGCATGAGTTAATATTTGAAAGAATAGTCCTTAGTTCAGGTTTTTATGAGAGGAGCTAAGATGTATCACTTTGCATGTCTGAAATGGAGAAAATTTGTCATCCTTTAGGAGAAAGTGACCTTTGAGGATGTAGCTGTGAACTTCACCTCGGCAGAGTGGGCTCTGCTGAATCCACCCCAAAAGAAGCTCTACAGAGATGTGATGTGGGAAACCCTGATGAATGTTAATGCTATAGGTAAGTGTGATCTCATTTTCTTACTTATACACCTATAGAGCATTAATTATTGTTCACTGATGTAGCTTAATGAAATTTTTTTTTTTTTTTTTGCGGTACTAGGGATCGAACTCAGGACCTTGTGCTTGCCAGGCAAGCACTTATTCCACTGAGCTATATCCCCAGCCCAGCTTAATGAATTGAATGCTACAGAATTTTGAAGTTTGTCTCAGGCCTGGATACATTATACCATGGTTTTAATTGAAATCTATAAAGTTTTATATAAGGCTATAGCGACTTTTGTTTTTCTATGTCTATAATACAGTTACAACATGGGATAACCAGCAAATTGAAGAAGAGGACAAAATTTGCTCAAGAAATCTAAGGTAATTTTCATTTATAAAACTATCGGGGCTGGGGATATAGCTCAGTGGAATAAGCACTTGCCTAGCAAGAGCAGGGTCCTCAGTTCGATCCCCAATACCGCAAAAAAAAAAAAAAACAAACTATCCAGAGATGCACTGAGGTGGACTTTGCATTATCTGTCAGTCCACAGAAATACATTACATTATAGGAAACACGTAGTACTGATCCCATGGAACAAATAACATGGCGTGCTGTCATTATCAAAATTTGCTCATGATCAACATCATGGAAATGTGGGAGATGCATTGAAGTATTATATATAGGCATGTATGAAATGAGTAAATTTTGAATTTTGACAGAAATTCATCTTCAAAGCATCTATTTATATATATATATATCTGATATGAGACTTATTCTCTATAACATTTCTCACATGGAAGCAATATTTAAAATGCAAATAAATGCTAGTGTTGTCATAATAAGTACTTTGAATCATCCTTCAGAATATTGAAATGTTCATGTTTAAAGTTCTCTGAAGTCACCCTTATACATTTCTGGTGAGAACAAATAGAAACATAAGAATAATCAATATACAGAGATCTCATAAGCAAAAAATAATAATAATTATTTGCATTAGATCCTGGTATGCCTCCATAGATGTATCCTCTTTTTTGGATTTTGAGACAGGGTCTTGCACTGTAGCTCAGGTTGCCCTTGAACTTACTCTGTATCCCAGGCTGGCCTTCAACTCAGAGCAATCCTGCTACATCAGCCTCTGGAGTTTTGAGATTGTATATATGCCACTATGTATACTTGGTGATTCTCTTGATATATTCTGAATTGCGATAAAATCACCAAATTTCAGTGATCCATAGAGTATAGTCTTCAAAGAAGGACACAAATGGTTGTTCACAATATCTAAGTTTGGGAAGCAATCTACAATAGCTAAACTCTGAAGAGAGCCCGGATGTCCATCACAGGATGACACAAAAAAGAATATCTGGGGTCCACTCAGCATCGTGGTGCCTTTCTGGTAATTGCAACACTCTGGGAATCTGAGTTGGCAGGGTGACATCTTGAAGTTCAGCCTGGGCAAGTTAATAGGCAGTTAAGAATCACCCTCCAACTAAGAAATAATCAATCTGCAAATGTAATTCTGTGCTAAATTCTGTAAAGTGTGCTATATAAACAGCAATGATATCATTTATCAAAAACAAAAATAGGTGGGATTTTATCCCATAACAATAAGTGAAATAAGTCAGACACATAAATGGAAACATCACAGTTTTTCTTCTAAATGTGAAACTAAAAGTAGAGGGTATAAGGAATGAAGGGCGATAGAAAACAGAAAGCAAATCTGTTTGGTGATGTGAAAAATGATCAGTTTAAACAGAGAAGGGAGAATGTGATGGGGAGGAGACCTCAAAAATGTCAGTGTTTGCTACACAAATGTCCCATCACATAAAATGAAATTTGATAGTATGTCTTGGAATCAGATAGCAATTTAAAAATTTCAAATAAAAACCATCCTTTTTTGAATGAATAGTATAATTGAAGGTGTCCTCCACGGCAATAAGACAGTTCATCACCAAGTTTCTCAGGAGGCGTCAAAAAGACTTGTCATCATAAATGACAATTGTTAACACTGAGACATTTTCATTGAGATTCACATTGTTCTTTTCATTTACAGATATTATCCAGGGAATTCTTCGAGATTGGAAGAGAAGCTCTATAAATGTAATGAACGTGGAAGTAACTGCAGTGTTTTCCAGTCCGTTCAGAAGCATGAAATGAGGAAGACTGGAGAGAAGCCCTGTCAGTATGGGCAGTGTGGGGAAGCCAACTCTGAAGTTAGTGAACAAACTCACACTGGGCAGAAAATGTTTGTATGTAAGAAAAGTGTGGAGGCCCCCACAACACCAAAAGATACTCCATTCCATAAAAATAATCAGAGTTTAGGGATTTCATGTGTGTACAAACACCATGAGAATAGCTTTAATTCTTCGTACCTTACCCCAAAGTGTGAAAGAAGACATGCTGAAGAGAAACCCCATGTAAGAAAGAAATGTGTAAAAGCCTCAGTTGTTAGTAATTCCTATCCAACATGTAAAAAACTTCACACTGGGGAGATACATTATATATGTAATCAATGCAAAAGGGAATTTTCTCATAAGTCCTCATTTTATAGACATAGATCATCCCACATGGGAGAGAAAAAATATGTGTGTACGCACTGTGGGAAAGCGTTCAGCAGGCGCAATGTCTGTCAGAATCATGAAAGAATTCACACTGGGGAGAAAGCTTATGTATGCTCAGAATGTGGGAAAAAATTCAACACAGTCACAGGTTATAAAATACATACTAGAAGACACACTGGAGAGAAACCCTATGTGTGTAAGCATTGTGGGAAAACATTCAGCCAAAATTGTAACCTTGTAGTGCATGAACGAGTTCACACTGAGCAGAAACCATATGCATGTAAGCAATGTGGGAAAGCATTCAGCAGAAGTGGTAAACTTGTAGTACATGAAAGAACTCACACTGGAGAGAAACCTTATGTTTGTAAACAATGTGGGAAAGCATTCAGCAAAAATGGTAACCTTGTAGTACATGAAAGAATTCACACTGGGGAGAAACCCTATGCATGTAAGCAGTGTGGCAAAGTATTCCGTCAAAAGTGTTCCCTTCTAATACATGAAAGAATTCACACTGGAGAGAAACCCTATGCATGTAAGCAATGTGGGAGAGCATTCAGTACACACAGTCACTGTCAACGACATGGAAGAACACACAATAAGAAACTGTATGTAAAGAATGTGGGAAAACATTCAGCATAAGTGATAAACTTGTGGTACATGAGTGAATTCACATGGGGGAGAAGTCCTATGTTTGTAAGCAATGTGGGAAAGCATTCAAGCGAAGTGGTCACCTTGTAGTACATGAAAGAATTCATACTGGAGAGAAGCCTTATGCATGTAAGCCATGTGGGAAAGCATTCAGCATAAATGGTAACCTTCTAGTACATGAAAAAATTCACACTAGGGAGAAACCTTATTCATGGAAGCAATGTGAGAAAGCAAGCAAAATTGTGAGCTTGTAATACATGAAAGAATTCACACTGGGGAGAAACCTCATGCATGTAAACAATGTAGGAAAGCATTCAGCACACACAGTCACTGTCAGTGTCATAAAAGAACATACACAGAGGAGAAACTGCTTGTAAGCAATGGGGGAAAGCATACAGCATAAAAGATAAATGTAGCTCATGAAAACTCACACTTGGGAGAAACCCTACATATGTAAGCAATGTCAGAAAGGATTCAGCATATGCTTTCTGTCAACATTATGAAAGAGCTCACATTGCAAAGAAACTGCATGTAAGTAATGTGGGAAGCATTCCACAGACAAAGTCACTGTCAACATTTTGAAAGAACCCACAATGTGGAGAAAACTTGTGCATGTAATGAGTGTGGAAAATCTTTCCACCACCAGAGTGATAATCACAAACATGGAAGAATTCACACAGGGATGTAACCATATACATTTTTAACAACAGAGGGAAACTGCGAAGAAATGCTGTCAAATACAGGAAATAGTGCACATATGAGAAAACTATATATAGTCAGTGTGGAAAAGATTTGCTGCAAGATTTTCATTTTAAACATAGGAAATCTCTCTTAAACTGGGGGATAATTGCATGAAAGAAACGTGGGGGAAAATGCAGTGCACAGAGACACTATCCTTCAGAATGATGTCATATTCTGGCCAATCCCTATGTATGGAATGTGGAGAAGCATCAGGTATACAGAGGTGTTGTGAAATATGTGAAAGAAATCAGTGAATTCAAATGCTACAATGTTGATGTTAATGTAATTTCCTGAAAACACTCAAAAATTTATATATATATATATTTTTTTTTTTTTTTTTTTTTGCGGTACCGGGGATCAAACTCAGGATCTTGCATTTGCCAGGCAGGCGCTTATGCCACTAAGCTAATATCCCCAGCCCAAAAACTGATATATCCTAATGTGTATTCATTTTGTTTTTCAATATATCATAGAGAAATATCTGATCTATGTATCTGTATTCATACTATTAAAAATGACACCTTTGTAAGAAAATTTAAGTGTCTTGAAAACTTTTTCCTCACGTTTGGATCCACCAGTGCCCAGGCTTCATAGATGACGCCCATTTTTCTCATGGCTGTTGTTTCCCACCTGGACTTGTAACTCGTGTATTAGTTTCTCCAGAAGGGTCCACACAGACACGTAAGTGTACTTCACCAGTTTTCATGGTGTGTCTGTGTAGGCGATGCAGAGAGACTCTTGTTGAATTTAAAGGGCTTATAATTTTATTAGTATGTATTTGTAGTATATCACATAAATGCTCATTTTTGGAAGGCATTGGAAGTGTATAATAGATATGTGTTCTTTATTCCATTTCTTATTCCCACTATGTTTTTTTAAGTAGAGGAAATAACAAAAGATAATATAGAATTTCAAAACAAGATGTTAGGAAATTAACAGTGGTTATTATGTTCCATACTGTTATCTTCAGAGTGGGTGTTAAGATCAAAGATAGAGGAGCTGGGGATGTAGCTCAGTGGAATGAGCGCCTGCCTAGCAAGCACAGGGTCCTGAGTTCAATCCCCAGTACCGCCTTTAAAAAAAAAAAAAAAGATCAAAGATATAGGCATTCATAATTGATCCAACAATAGAAACACTAGCTATTCTTTTCAATGAACTAATACAAATTACTAGTAAAGTTATCTTAAGGGTCTTGTGTAGATATATGTATATATTTTAACTTTTCCTTCTCTCCCTGACCCGAGTTATGTTTTTTTGCAGTTTCTTTCCCTTGCATAATATTGTTTCTATTTACTCTTTTTATTTCTTGCACTAGGATGATAGTATGATGTTTACATATGCAAGTCTCATTTATTTCAGTTATGTTTGGTCTCTTGTTGCATTCATTTACTTATAAAGACATTGAGTTTATTTCTTTATAGCTGAGTAGTACTCCATTACTTAAAAATAGGACTTTTTAATCCATTGCTTAGTTGATGGGCATTTGTATTGTTTCCAAGGTTTAGCAATTACAAATCATGCTGTAACCGAGCATGGTGGTGCACAGCTGCAATCCCAGTACTCGGGAGGCTGAGGCAGGAGGATCATTGCGAGTTCAAAGCCGGGCTAGGTTACATAGTGAGCTCAGCACCAGCCTGAACTGCATAGCAAGACCCTGTCTCAAAAAGACCAAAACAAACACACAAACAAATCCTGCTGTAGTAAACATGGGTGCACAGGGCCAGGGGCATAGCGAAGTGGCACAGAGCCTGCCTGGCAAGTGCGAGGGCACGAGTTTCATTCTTATTTAAAAAATGAGTGTGCATTTATTTTTTTTTAATTTTATTTTAAAGACAAAAGAATGGAGACATATGAACCAGAAAAGCCATAAACAATACAGAAAATACAAAGTTATACAGAATATAGTAGGGAATTAGAACTGGATGTTGTATTACATAGTTATCTTCACATTAGTTAACACAAAAACATTAAAGGAAATACCAAATTATAGAGAAGATAGTAG
>PVLD010034491.1:0-12623 GCA_004027595.1 Dinomys branickii | reverse complement strand
AAAAGAAAAGAAAGCCGTTTCTTCAGCCTCAGTCACATAGTCACATGTTCCCTAAACCCCTCACACTCCTCTTTAGTGTGTACCTGCCATTACCTCAGTTACTCAGCAGTTGCCAAGGAAAGGAAATAGGTTTTACCTCTGCCTTACCCCACTGCTTCACAGGACAAAAGTGCTTCAGGTTTTACCACAGCCAGTCAGGTCTGCAATGTGACACAGGAAACAAATCCCAAGAAACCAAGAGAGACTTTTTGCTTTGAGTCAAAAACCGTACCCGTGCAATCTTCCATCTGGCCTTAAAAAAAAAAGCCAGGCAAGGTAGAGCATGCCTATAATCGCAGCACTTTGGGAAGATGAGGCAGGAGGATCATAAATTCAAGCTCAGCCCGGGCAGTTTTTGAGTTAGCAAGACCCTGTCTCAAAAATTTTAAAAATTAGTCTGGTGTGGTGGCACATGCCTGTAATCCCAATACCTTTAAGGCTGAAGCAGGAGGATCACTGTGAGTTGGAGGTCAGCCTGGGCTACATAGTAAATTCAAGGCCAGCCTGAACTGCATCATGAAACCCTGTCTCAAAAAGACAAAAATAATTAATTAAAATGGCCTAAGGATATAGGTCAGTGGTAAGACCCTAGGTTCAATCTCTAATACTGAAAAACAAACAAACAAACCTTTGAGGTATCTCAGCCAAACTTTCTGCAACCCTAACTTGCCAGTTTTTCTCAAAAATTCTCTCGTTTTTCTCCCACCCTCTAAAATACATCTTGCATAACAATGCAGTTTCCCATCTTGGAATTTGTCAGTTTTTGCGAAGTCTGATTACAGTGAGGACTCTACTGATTCCACTTCTATGTACTTCAACACACTACCGCTTCCCTACCTTCCTCACTGTCTCTTACTATCACACTTGCAAGCTCCTTTCCAAACCTCCAAGCCAATAATAAGCTTTGCAGAAGACACTCTCACAATGTTCAGAGAAACTAGTAACGAAAGCAGCAGCACCAATGCATGCAAACTGCCTAGGCCTAGACCGTGTCTATTCCCATACACAGTCACTTCACTGCTACACATCCAGGAAGCAACAATCTGGCATATACTAACAGTCTAATGATGAAAATGGCCAACCTTTATTGACTGCTTCCTCTAATCCTCACAATAATCCATGATGAAAAATGATAAGATTTGTTTCCTAGTTGCCGGACACTGAATTAACTCTCTTAATCTTTATAATGACTCAACAATATGGATTACTATTATAATCCTCACTTAGCAGGTAGAGAAACTGAGGGTCAGGGACATTAGGTAACTTGCCCAAGGCAGCCCATCCTGTAAGTGATAGAACTGTAGTTTGCATTATAGATCTGTCTGTCTGCAAAGACCATGCTTCTGCCCACACCGCATCACATTATTTCAAAGAGCTTTAATTTTGCAGCCTATATTATGCTTTAGGCTTCCAAAAGATACACAAGGAAGGCCACCTTCCTTTTGGGGTTTAGAAGTTCCATAGCACTTTCCCACACATGGACCATTTGTTTGTCACAGTAGGCCTAGGTAGAGGAAGGCAGCACCGCTCATTACACAGATAAAGACCCAAGTATGAAGATCTGCTTCACACTCCACCACAAATCAGAGACCAAACTAGTCAAAGCTCAATATTGATGCTTCTGGACTTAAAGCAGAGTTGTGTTCTGATAAACTCATGGCAAACTAAAAATGCTGAAGTCAGAAGTACATTCAGTACACCTAACCTATGGGACCCCCAGCTCAGCAACACAATACACTACAAAATACCTGCCATTAGCTTAATCAGTAGTCTGTCGCTCTGTTTTTGATGTCTTTTATTCTTTGCAGTATTTCTTTCCCCTTCCAGCTTCCTGATTTAAACTAGGACTGCAACTCCTAGTTGAATTGACCACACTCTATATCACTTTTTACTTGGTTCCAGTGAGTTTCCATACTCTTCTGTCCACTTACTTCAACATGCTATATCACTTGTTCCCTCCCTGGTGGGAAGCTTTCCAAAGCAGGTTCTTCTTTACGCCCAGAACTCCCCTCTTAGGGGACATTAGCTCCCACCACCCTCTACTCCCTCTACTGCCGTCTGCTGGCTAGAATAAGGTATTGCATTGGACAACCCCTTTGCTCCAGTTTCTTTCAGTCTATCCTACTCAAAGCAAGAGAATTATACCATCTACCAGAAAACTGCATTAGGCTCATTTTGACTGTTGTGCATACAGTGGTGCCTTGATTCACAAACTCAATTCCTTCCACGATTCTGATAACACACAGAACTGGAAGAGAACCAAATCTGATTCAATAGTTAGATTCAACACTGACCTTATGGGGAAATCTGATTCGATTCTTGTCCACTTTGGACTGTGCCCAGAATCTCGGAGAGAATTCAGTTCGTGAACCAAGGTACCATTACCCGCCAATGAAAAAAATACTTACGGGATGACTTCCAGTTGACTTACTTTATGAATCTGCACCTGTGTTGCCATTGCTACTTGCACCTCCAAAGGGGGACCAAGTCCACTTGCTTATTACAGCAACAGAGCTAGTTTATTTAGTATAGTATGTCTCAGCAATCCCTGGGTAGGAATGCATATAACTTTTTTCCCATAAAATCCATCATGGATTAAGTTATTTGAGTGGATAAATATCAAATTGTGTTAAGAGACTACATATAAATGCAGAGGCTACTTCTAATCATAATGCATTTCTTGGGCTCAAGTGCTCACTGCACTAGCAAGGAGGGAAACAGCACCATTGAACAAAAATATGGTTCAGCAAGCTCGCTGCAATGGTGAGGAAAGGCAGGTATTGGAACCTTTCTACCTCTTCAGGAAATTTGCATTGCACTGATTCCATTTTTGAACATTTTTCCCCTCTTCAGAATCCAGCCTAAAAATTAAAATCCAAACAAATTCTGTCTGAACTCTTTCTTCTGTGTAGGCTTTTTAAAAACACCGTTGCTTACAGCTGGACTATCTTTTGCAGAGCTGACTCTAACAAATGAAAGTCTGATCTGTTTCAATGTGTAGCCATTCACTCAAAGAGGAAGGTGCAGTTCTGGAAAGATCAACAGACTTTTTTCAAACTATCCTCCAATCTTCGTGTAGCTGATAACTGCTATTTCTTCTCGGTCCTCATCATCCTCCTTAGATGGGTGAGAACTCACTCCCACAAGCTTTCTCAAAATGGACTAAAGGAAGAAGTGTTCATAGCTGTCGATTCCCCATCTTCAAATCAGCTCACTTCTTTTAGAAACATAAAAAGATAACTTGATTTTAATTAGGTTAGAAAACAATAGGCCTTGCAGAGTTGGTTTCAGTACTCCAACCCCCTCACACAGCGAAATCCTCCTCGATGCTCAAGCCCCTTATATAAAGCAGCATAGTATTTACATAGTGTCCTGTATACTTCACACTCTAAGTCATTCTTAGATTACTGAAACACCTAATGCATGCAAATAAAGTGTAAATAATTGTTATACAATGTTGTGTAGGGAATGACAAGGAAAATCTGTACATGTTCAAAGCAGATTCAATTTTTTAAAGTATTTTTTATCCGAGGTTGCCTAAATCTGAGGATGCAAAGGGCTAGCTATACTACTTCACAAACCTCTGAATGCTGAACAAATGTCAAGGTGAGCTTTCTTCCAGTCTCACCTGTGCTTTATGTACACGCCCAACAATTTAAAATCATCTGAAAATGATCAGTTAGGATATTCAGTGTGGAACTGATTTCTTTTATTCTGCTGTATTTTCTTACCACCTGGCTCCATGGGAGGGAAAAGTTGGATTGGGGCAGGGAAAGAGTTCTCTCTTCTGACCATTGCCCCTTCCCAATGCTCTATGCTGCTGGCTTTGTACTCAGCCTTAAACCTGCCTTACTTCTGAGAGTCCACCCTGACCCCCAGATCCTCTGCCCTGTGAGACTTCCCTTATTACCATTGTCTGTTCGGGCCGTGGGAACTTGTTAATAACTAGGGAAGTCTATCCCTTGATTTTTATTCCTAAATGAGCACTTACTACAGAGCTTCATACACAGTAAATATTCAAATGTTAATTACTTCATTCAGGTATTCATTTCATGACCCTAGGGGTTGAGCCTAGGGCTGAGCTATATCCCCAGACCTTTTAATTTTTTTTTTTGAGTCTTGTTAAGTCACAAAGTTGTCCAAGAGGGCTTGAACTTACAATCCTCATTCCTCAGCCTGCTAAAGTGGTGGGATTACAGGAGTGTGCCATCTACACCCAATTAACTACTTTTATTATTATTTAACCTCACTGCACCTCAGTTTTCTTATCTGTAAAATGGCTGTAGTACTAGCAGCAACCTCAAGCCCATTGCAAACTGAAAATATCAGAAGTCAAAAATGCATTGACTATACCCAACACACTGGACCTGGTAGTTTGGCAACACCATAATCTGTAAAGTTGTGAGATGCTTTCCCTGGTGATTGTGGTGGCTGACCTTGGGCTGTGGCTTACTGTCACTGCCCAGAATCACCAGAGGATCAGATGACACATGGCTAGCTGAAGCTAAGATTGAAATCTTAAATTTGAATTCCTATCATTTGTATGCTATCATAAATTGAGCTATTTTATGTCAGGGATTGTCTGTACATACAAAGTGCTTTTTAAAAAAAATAAAGGCAGAGACATTCCTTGTTCAAGGTTTCTAGATTCAACATTGTTATGATGACAGTTACTCTAAACATGTTCTAAAGAGGCAGTGCAATCCCAGTAATATTCCCAGCAAAGTGTTTCTAACCTAGATCATAAAAAATTTTTTAAAAAACAAAATAAATAAATAAATAAAATAAACTAGATCATATACACTGAAGATCAAATAAAGAACTTGAGGGGCTGAGGATGTAGCTCAGCAGCACAATGCCTGCCTGGCAAGCATGAGGCCCTGGGTTCAATTCCTGGTACCAAAAAGGAGAAAAGAAAACAAAAATAATTTGAATTCATATATTTAAATATTAACACTTATCACGAAGTTAATAAAATAATGTGATACTATGGAAGAACAAGTTAAGTAGGTAAATGCAACAAGGTCCAAAATATACCCATGTACTAAAAATATAAAACTAAACATTCTAAGAAAAAAAACCTCAGTGTGACCTCATGCTTGATGACAAGTTTTTAGATACAACACAAATCCAGCCCAGCACAGTGGCCCTCTGCTTGAAATCCTGGGGGATTATGATAAGAGGATTGAACCTGGGCAATTCAAGGAGACCCCTGCTCACAAAACAAAAAGGGGTGGGGGCTGGGAACATAGCTTAGCGTGAAGGGCTTGAGTTCAATCCCCAGTACTGTAAAATAAATCCAATCCACAAAATAATGGAAAAACGTGATAATTTCAATTTTATAAAATTAATAATACCTACTCTTTGACACTTTTTTCTGCACTGAGAACTGAACCCAGGGCCTTCACACTGAGCTACATCCCCAGCCCTTTTCATTGTTCGTCTGTTTTTCATTTGAGACAGGGTCTCATTAAATCTCTAAATTGCCCAGGCTAGGCCCAAACTCATGAATCCCCTCCCTCCGCATCCCAAGAGTGCCGAGATTACAGACGAGTTGCGCTACCACATCCACATTATGACAGAAACTCTTAAAAGAACAGAAAGACATGACACAGTCTGAGGTAAATTATTTGGGGGAAAGTATATCTGAACAATTACTTACATCCAAAATATATTTTGGAGGGCCGGGCATGTAGCCCAGTGGCACAATGTCTGTCTGGCCAGTGCGAGACCATGAGTTCAATTCTGCTACCTACCGAAAAAAAAAAAAAAAAACCTTTTTAAAATCCAAAAGCGTGTGAACTGCCCAAACAGCATGTGGGTCTTTATTCCATAGCATCCTAGAAGCTCTGTCTCTGTTTCTGAGCACGTATCTTTCCCGTAATTCTACATCATGACTTCCCCGAAGTTCTATTCTCCACAGGCTACAGTTTGATGGGGGAGGGGGCACAAAATTCTACATGTACTAACATGTAATTGTTGCGGGAGGGGTCGAGTAGTGCTTTGAGTCACACGGGGAATTTGTATAAGTGGGACAGCAGTGCCTCCTGTCCCACAGAAGGAAGATACTGCGCACCACAGCTGCCATAATTTCAAGGCACAGATATGGATTCCTTTCCGTTTAGAACGAACTGGAGGGCCACACAGAATGTTCAAAGGAAAACATACCCTAGGTTCCCCCAGCAGCGTTGTGCTCCCTCAGTTACCTTGGCACAGACAGCAAAGGTGTGAAGGCCTCAGCAGGTACGAGGCAGCTCTGGGTCCCATTCAATCAGCTGGAGATCCTAACGGCAACCACCTAGCCATGCCTCCATCTTAGGACAAGGGCCACGAGGAGCTCGGAAAGTATCCACGGTTGGCGTGCAAGCGTCTCTCGTGGGGGCGTGGTCAGACACCTTGTGGAGCTCTGAAGCAGCACTACGGGAGACCGAAGCAGACGAATGGCAAGTTCTAGCCCAGTGTGAGCAATTTAGGGACTTAGACTCTGTCTCAGAAATAAAAATAAATATAAATATAAATATTAAAATAAATATTTAAAAATTAAAATTAAATAAATAAATAGAGGGCTGGGGATGTAACTCCATGCAAAGGCCCTGAGTTCAAACATTAGTACAGGGTTTGAGGAATCCAAAACATAGGGAGTTCTGTGTTCATTTTATCTAAGACTATCAAAACTACTAATATGCCTTGAGGGTCTATAGCATTGAGATACAAAAGGGAACCATGTATATTTTTGGAGGGGAGAAGAGTTCTGTGTGGGTCATCTACTTGTGCAGCCACTAGGCAACTGAACATTCAGGTCTAAATTTTAGCAGAGAGGGAGAGAAAACTTTCTTATTTTAAAAACACAATACAGCCAGGTGTGGTGGCACATGCCTATAATTGCAGCACTCGGGAGGCTGAGGCAGGAGGATTGCTTGGAGTTTAAGACCAGCCTGGGCTACAAAGGGAGTTCAAGGCCAGCCTGACCTGCATAGCGAGACCCTGTCTCAATAAATAAATAAATAAATAAATAAAAACACAATATATGCCTTCAAGGCCCTCTGAGGTATGAAATGACACATGCAAGAGTGTCCTACAGAACCTTACCCTCTACTAAGAAGACTTAGTCACAGGTTCTCCAAAAAAATAAGTATGACACAAGACAAGCTCCAGGAGGTATCACAAGGAAGAGCAAAGTGGTCTGGGCTCAAGGAGGGAGAGGTCAGCTCTGGGTGGGGCAATCAGGGAACACTTCCAGAAAGAAGTGATAACATTCTCCAATGATTTCATGATTTTTTAAACTTCTCTATAGAGCTCTAGTGCCTGCTGATTTTTTCTATTTCTGAAAGCCCTAAGTTCCCAAGGTGCAGTGCCTCATGAAAAAGTGGCAACCTTTTCTTGAAGTCAAATTGATCCAAACTGAATGACTACCTTTTATTCCACTTCTTTTATAAAATGATAACAGGAGATTAAACAAGAATGGATGTTTTTCATATTTGGCAAAATAATCTCTGGATTTGCAGGGGAGTAGCTGTATCCAGTCTGCAAGAGCCAACCATCTGGGAGCCCCACACATTTACCGTCTGTACTGCTTACAAAAGTATCTGCATGCAACTGTCATTGTCCTTTTCATTTGTTTCATAGCAGTTAGACTGGTGTCCCAAGGAGCTTTTGCAGGTTGGAATCACCACACATCTGTCTGGTTGTGCCCATACCCAAAGGCCATTCACAGCTTCTAGAAAGACTTAACTTCATAGCTTGCAGTTCGCAAGTCAAATTCTGTTCTGTCTTGGGGTCACCATGTGACACACACTAAATTCAATTGATTAGATGGCAATAGGAGCAAAAGTCACATACTGTAGACTGGTGAGGGCCTAGGCAGAGAAGTTTCACTGTGTGAATGAAGTCAGAACACTGCTGAGATGAAATCCAAGCTATTTGTTAGTTTTCTGGTAGCAGGATGGGAGAACTTGGAACTACAAAGCGAGCTCAAGGCCTGCCTGACCTGCATAGCGAGACCCGTCTCAAAAAATAAATAAAAATAAATTAATTAATTAATACAAACACAATATATGCCTTCAAGGCCCTTTGAGGTGTGAAATGACACATGCAGTAGTGTCCTACAGAACCTTACCCTCTACTGAGAAGACTTAGTTCACAGGTCCCAAGGAGGGCCAAAGAGCTATTGAGTCCCTCCATGTAAAACACAGCTTCATCTCAAAGGGAAAAAAAGTTGAGGATTTTCCAAAATTTCTGTGCAGTATGGAAAAAGTACTATAACTTTTAGCCCTTACCTGGAAGTATCAGAGAATTGAAACATTACTGAGTGAACAATTATTGTGAAGGCCTAGCACATTTGTGCAGATTTGAACAGATGGAAAATGTGGGTCCCATACAGATGTGACCTAGGGCTACACTGTCAAGCTAAGATCTTTAGTGCCTCCTCTGTGTCCTTAGCTAGGCCTCCTTTTCTTTTTCTCACCTTTCCTAGCTTCTACTCAAAAGTCCAATCCAGGG
Organism: Dinomys branickii; assembly: GCA_004027595.1. Taxonomy (NCBI): domain Eukaryota; kingdom Metazoa; phylum Chordata; class Mammalia; order Rodentia; family Dinomyidae; genus Dinomys; species Dinomys branickii. The sequence goes on along the minus strand of PVLD010034491.1, from coordinate 4,085 downwards.
AAAGCACCTTTGCTTCCTGACTCAGTGCCAGGCAGGTCCCTTAGGTGATTAATATGATACACCCGCCCTAGGGGTATTTAATAGCTTAATACAGTGCCATTTCCTGCGAGTATGAATATAACATCACTGCCTTAACCCTCAGATACTTTACGGTGGCAAGGCCAGTGGGAAAGATGTTAGGACATGTACAGCTTTCTGCATTTTTCAGATTATACCATCCATGGATTGTCAGCAAATGCAGTATTTAAAAACTTGGTCAAGGGCCAGAGATGTAGCTCAGCAGCACAAATGCCTGCATGGCAAGTGCAAGGTCCTGAGTTCGATTCCTGTACAAAAAAAAATTGTCTATAATTTCACTTCTGAACTTGAACAAGTGGGGTGAGGGTGGAGCTAAAGTCCTGTGACAGGCCTATGCCCTCCCCCACACACACCTGCTTCCTGTCTTGCAGAGCTGCAACCCAGTGCCAGCTTTCTGCATGTGGTGTCACTGCAGTCACCAGTCACCATGCCCAGACCCCTACCTGCAGCCATGGCTCCTGGCCAGCGCAGCCTCTTTAGCGTCTCTGACAAAACTGGTGTTGTAGAATTTGCCAGAGATCTAACATCTCTTGGTTTGAATCTGGTTGCTTCCAGAGGAACTGCTAAAGCTCTCAGAGGATGCTGGCCTGGCAGTCAGAGATGTTGCTGAGCAAATAGGATTTTCTGGAATGTTAGGGAGTCCCATGAAAAACTTGCATATTTCAGTCTGTGGTGGAACCTTAGCTCCTAATACCTCAGAAGATAATGCTGACCTCATAGCTCTTCCTTGTTCCCTGATGACAAGGTTGTGATTGAGACTTGCAATAAATTGGGAATAGTCTTCCCTCACACAGGCCTTGAGTTCTTCCACCACTGATATTGTAGTATCACATATAAAATTGTTGTGATTTCTTGTGTGTAGATGAACAATTGTGTGAAATTTTGAAAATAACTTTTTAAAAAATAAAATATTACATTAATTTTTTTTAAAAAAAGAACTTAGTCTGTAGAATCAGCAGACTAGGGCTTGAGTCCTGGATTGGTTACTAACCAAGAAATGTGACCTTGTGCTCAGTTATGTATTATATCTGTAACGAGGATAGAACACTAACATCTGCCTTTAGGATTGTTATGAGACTATGCATGTGAAAATCTAATTCAGCATCTGGTGAATTATAAGAGTTCAATATATGAGAGTTAGTTTCCCTATGTCAAGAATAGCTCCTAATTACAACTCCAGAGAGACTTGTCTTAGATACCAGACTTTGCCTCCTTAGCCCGTTTCCTTCAATAACCACGTGGAAGAGAACTATCTTGCTGACCAATAAAATCTGCCTTGGACTGGTACACTTCTGGGAAAATTCAGTTGTGTTTGAGCCACCATATATTTTGGACTCTAAAGTAGTTGGCTATTATGAAACTATGAAAAAGAAGCTCTAAAATATTTTCACCCTGTGTTCTCATTTCCTCCAAAGATGTTCACAATACCCATTATGTACTCATATCTCTTTTCCACTCATTTGTACACTAAAAGACAAAATCCTGTAGTCCTTTTCTACTATTCTTTATAGCACAGATTATGTCAAAAACTGGGATGAAGAAGTCCAGGAAAATATAGAAAAGTCAAATGGGAAACCTAGATCTTTGGATGCAGTGGGAAAACCACTGGGAGCTTTAGGAAAGTCTAATGAAGAAGAAAAATACAGAAAAAGACAGCTTTCCAACTTCACAGTAAGGGAAACAAAAATGGTATGAGTGAGGCGTAATGGGAACTCAAAGGAAGCCTCCTGGAGACAGCAATATTTGAGTGGCCCATAAAAGAGATGGAGAAGTCGTGGTAGGTACAGGGGTGAAGAGGGAATAGGAGGGAACAGTCAAAGGAAAAGGGATAGCAGGACGAAAGGCATAGAGGTAAAGAAGGAAGAACATGACTCATCTGAGGAACAGTCTCGGGGTGGCTGCATCTTGAACTGTAAGGCTGTCAATGGCAGGAAATGAGGCTGGAGACGGAGGCAGAGGTGAGAGTAGATCAAAGTGATCTAGTCTTGGGACATTATAAATTGGATAGACTCATTTTTAGTATCAGTGGGGAACCATAAACTGTTGGGGGATAAGCGATATAAAGTAGTATAATAGAGTGGTTAAGACTATAGCATCTATAGCTTACGTTAGTTCAACTCCTGGCTTTTCTTGTTAACTGTATAACTTCAATTAAATCTTTTTGTTTCTTTTTATTTTTCTCTTTCTGAGACAGGGTCTTGCTATGCAGTTCAGGTTGGCCTTGCGCTCACCTTGTAGCCCAGGCTGGTCTCGAACTTGCAATGATCCTCCTGCCTCAGCCTCCAATTAAGTCTTTTAGTCTATCGAATGTGGAATGTCTTGCGTTTATTTGTTTTTTGTTTCTTCCAAACATGTTTTATAGTTTTCAGTGTATATGTCTTATATTTCTTTTGATTAATGTATCCCTTAGTAGGAGTTGTATTCTTTTCATGCAATTATACATGGATGGGGAGGTGATCCTGGGGACTGCACTCAGGGTCTTGAGCATTTTCAGCAAGTGCTCTACCCCTGAGCTTTATTTATTATTCTCAGCCCTTTTTTGGTGAAACAAGGTCTTGCTAATCTATTGAGAGTGGCCTCTTATTTTTTATCCGCCTGGCTTAGCCTCCTAAGTAGCTTAGGTTATAGGCATGTGCCACTATGCCAGTTGTAAGTGGAATTTCTTTCTTAAATTAGGAATGTTTATTGTTAGTGTGTAAAAACTTTCCAAAGTGTGGACAATAGGACACTGAAAACATTTTTTTATTATGGACAGTAGGATAACAAGAAGATCTCTAATACTTTGGGCCTCATGGGTACTATGCCTAGCCAGTATTTCAAGATGTGTAAACACAAACTCCCAGAAACACAAGCACAGAGTGTGCCAATTGCTCTTCACAACCAAGGATGTGCTTGCAAAAGATGAAGAGCAAACACAGCCCCTTTCCCTAAAATAAAAATATCCCCTCCAGGCTGCAGTGCCGTTCTGTCTCCTCACTGCCCTGCACTTAAGTACATTTCCTCTGCATGTATTCTCCTCTTGGTAGATGCTTTCACCATGCACATTATCAGTCTTCCATATGCTGTCAAGCCTGACATTTTGGTGACTCATATGAGGAGTCTTTCCCTTGTCTCTCTTGGCTTCTCTTCTTCACTATGGTGCTTTTGTGTGGTTGGCAGAAATCACCCATAGGAAACTGAAGGTCCCTGGCTGGGACCACTCTGGACTGTGACCCCAACCACGGTGGCCCATCAGGATATGTGCTAAGGAGTTCCTTTTGACCCTTTACGAAAAGCCTTATTTCCTGTTTGTAACTGACAGCCTCTGGCCAAGGCTGCACTCCTATGTGACATGACAGTAGCAGAAAAATTAAATAGTCTGTAAGGTAATAGACTGTTTTTATTCCTTCTGGGGTCTTCGCTTCCTAGCAAATGTGGTTCAGTTGGCAGCAGTAATCCATCCACTGCAAATCCACACATGCTGGGATCCCCATAGCCATAATTGGGGGTCCTCTCCTAATCCAGACCTACTTTAGCCATTACAGTTAATGGCTAAATGAGTTAATGACAATGAGTTTTCATTGTCCTTTGGGTATTGGCCAAACTCAAATGACTAATGACCTCCACCTCCTTATTTGCTCCTCAGTCATAGTGATGAAGTCCAGCTTGACCACCCAGACACACCAGGCCTAATCCCAAAGTGACTCCAAACTCACAGAACTGGGTCTCCATTTCTTCAAATTTGAAAGGCTCTGCAGTTCAAGGGCACTCACAGTGAAGGGACTTTTTACTTTCACTCTCAGACTCTCGACCCACTTGAGCTGGCCACAAAGCTTTAATAGGTGACCCTCAAATGGATTACAAAACTTCTCTTTCTCCTGACTCACCCCTTGAGTGCCTTCTCAAAAATTTGAACAAATTCATCCCTCAAACTCTTAAAAAGAAGCACCTAATATTTTTTCTACATCATCAGCTTCCAGACTGAGAGATATGGCCACTTAACAGGTCTCTCAATTTTAATACCATCT
>PVLD010034490.1:0-12621 GCA_004027595.1 Dinomys branickii | reverse complement strand
TTAAACTTACACAATCTTGAGGCAGAAGAGATCAGCAGATATGATGTTCTTGCTAGTGTACACAATTCTTAGAGAACATAGCTTAGCATTTGTAAATTTGAACAAGACAAGATAAGCAATCTCTGGAGACTATTTGTTCCTTTTGAAAATAGACAAAGGCCTCTTCCTGTTTTGCACTTAGCAAGTGAACTAATAGAGCATGAGACCATGGGGAGAGTGAGCCTGCTCTCTCTCTATAACTCTAGTCTGCCAGAGTAATTTAACCCTTTAGTCAGCTCATCGTTCTTCTTACTTTATAAGCACAACCAGGGGACCTTCTGCCTATATCACAGAGTAGTAAAATGCCACGTCACAGCAGCTTCCAGGGAACAAAACTTAGTGCCAAAGTAGCAGTAGCTCTTCACAGACCTGAACATGCAGAAGGGCATCACAGTGATTAGGAAATTTGTTGGTGAGTGCAGCTGGGTGAAATGGAGGTTGGAAGTCACAGTGTGGAGGTTTCCCCACACAGTCAATACAGCCTCAAATCCATGTAAAACTAGCTGGGACTCAGGCAGTAGGCAATGTTCATAAAGGACACATTCACATTCTGGAAGCCAAGCACCAGGGCTGTATGAGGAGTTCAGCAGCTGCTCGAGGTGCTGCTGTTCGCTTGTGCAGAAGTTCTGCCCATTCTCAGCTGCATAACACAGAAGAGTTTTCATCTCCCCGAGGGAAGAAGATTCTCTAAACTGAATATTTGTGCTATAGTAAACAAGTACTTTTCTCCACCCTTTGTACTGTCTCCATTTCAATTGTAATCTTTAAAGCTATGAAACTTAAGATAAGTAAGCTGTATAGTTCATTATTTTAACAGACTAAAAACATAACTTTGTGAACATTTGCAAAAAATGCAGCAAAAACTAATAAAATCAAAATTTACTAACTTCTGAAAGAAGTAGTTCTTAACAAATTGAAAATGCAAAGCCAGGCGTGGTGGCACATGCCTGTAATCCAGCACTCAGGAGGCTGAGGCAGGAGGATCGCTGCAAGTTCAAGCCCAGCCTGGGCTACAAAGTGAGCTCAAGGCCAGCCTGAACTGCATAGTGAGACCCTGTCTCAAAAAGACAAAAAAAAAAAAAAAAAAAAAAAAAAAAAAAAAAAAAAAAAAAAAAAAAAAAAAAAAAAAAAAAAAAAAAAAAAAAAAGAGATAAAAAAGAAAAAACCAACAAAACAAAACAAAACAAATTGAAAATGCAGGAGATCTGTACATAGAATGACCCTTTCAAAAAGGGCAACTTAGTTATGAAAATAATGAAATCTGAGAGCATTTACATTAAGACTGGCAACAAAACAGAAGTATTTCAGTAGTTCATTATTCTTGGTTTGGGTGCGTCTTCTAGGGCATCCCTAAATGCAACTACAGCCCAATGACTCATGCGTTCTACATTATGTTAATTTTTTTAATTAGGCATCTATTTATACTATTGTCTCATGCATTCACAGATAAACAAGATACATCCTCTACATGGAGGGTGGCCTCCCTATAGTAAGAGACAGTTTTAAAATAATGCTAACAGTGTGATGCACTTCAAACTGAACATGTGAAGAAAATGTAAAGGCAACAATAACACCAGACACTATGTCCCGAAGTGTATGAAAAAATTCACTGAGGATGTCAATGTTGAGCCAGGTTTAGAAGGACGGGTGGAAGGTGTTAAATTAAAGGACCAGGAAAAGGTTCACAGTTGTGCAAAGTTTTTTGCATTCTACTAATGTTTTAGATTTTATCCTGAGATTAATGTTTGGAAATCTAGAAAACATACTTAACAGGAAGTAAAAATATCAAATACCACAAACTCAAGAGGTGCAATATGTAACTTTTTCTGTATTTGTGAAACTGATTCTTAATTCTCTCATGAACCTCTCTCATAGGCACACTATACTAAAACTCAGAGATTAGGGGTTCCCTGATTTTTTTCCTCAGGCTGCATCCAGATTCCAGAATGAAGCATAAACAGCCTAGTCCCACATAAGAATATCCAGATTGTCTTTATGAATTCTAGCTCCTATGAAATGGCCAAGTTCTCACAATGGAAAAAGGGTGCTCCCAGTGCCTTAAACTCCTGTGATGTGCTAGCACATCCCTTCTAGGATTGGGAAGGACTAGGAATCTGCTGACCTCACTTGCACAAACTTTAGACACCTATTTAGTGAAATGATGGCTTGGCCTTTTATAGATTTCAGAGCCAAGGTATCATAATTGGCTCTTCCTTTGAGCTCTATGAAAAAGTTCCACTTTTAAAGAAATCTGAAACTAATTAAACAATCTTATTGTACTATTCCAGGCACTCCATTTTTATTCCTTTAGTTGAGACCCAGACTCTTCTCTATCAACTTTTCTTTCCAGTGTTTTTCCCTTCTTTTTGGCTTTCCCTCTCCTGCCAATTACTGTGCCTTTGTGCAGGGACATGGAAACATCCCACATTTCTCATCCAAACTCTGTCTCATCAGAGTAACTTGGTATTCCTGAAATCAGTTAGGCTTCATGGTAATCAGGCTTCATGCCATTTCATAACCATTTTCTTAGAATGCTTGTCATAGGTCTCAGTTGATGGATTTTAATCAATATTATAAAGCTATATGCTGTGTAAAATACGGGGAGGATTCCTAAAAGTCACTGTTCAGTTTCCATTAATCACAGAGCACAATTCAAGTGTGCAGAAGAGGTGACAATTTTTAATGCAACCATCGTTACAACAGTAGTAAGCATTTCTGACCAGCTTGTCTACAGTGTCTATATCCAGCTTGTCGACATGCCTTCACTGATGTTTGAAAGTTATCAGTAAAATGGGTTCTACAATATTGCTTCTGTTTGGGGGCTGGGGATATAGCTCAGTGGAATAAGCGCTTGCCTAGCAAGCGCAGGGTCCTGAGTTCGATCCCCAGTACAAAAAAAAAAAAAATTGCTTCTGTTTTACACATTCTGTTCTGTACGTTTAAAATCATACTGTGTTCACTAAGAACTTTTTCTCATGTCCCATAAGACTCTCACTGGCTTGCCTCTTTTACAAACTTGTTCTTTGTGTTGCCTTCTGGATATTTTCTACATATTTGCCTTTAATTTTTAGTCCTCTTTTCCAAGTGATAATCTGTTTTTACACTGTAATGGAGCTCTTTATTTCAGTATTACATTTTTTAGTTCTAAAATTTCCACTTATTCCTTTTAGATTTCTGTTTTCTGATGAAATTTCATTTTAAGATCCATGTCTGGGTATGTGTTAACATTAGCACATCATGGGAGCTGAGAGCCACATGTAGTGAGGATCATGCTTTCACTCAAGTGTTCAATCATTTACTTCTGCCTCATGAAATGTCTGCTTATTTTTATAGAGTACTGGCAATTACATGAGCAGATGATGGACACTCTGATGGTGCTTCTCTTGGTTTTTCTCTCATTGCTGAGACAAAATACCCAAGGCCCAAAATGAAGGAAGGAAAGGTTTATTTAGCTTACAGTTTGTGGAGGTTTCAGTCCATATTTGGCTGGCTCAGAGGCAGAGTGGCACATGGCACATTGTAAACAGGCTATCTCCACCTTTTCCACAGGCTCAGGATGTATACAAAGTAAGCACCCTGGCTTCCTGCTGAGTCACTCAGCCAAACCTCTAGCCTCCTCAAGTTGACACAATGTATCAACCATAGCAGCGCTGTTTTCTGCCTGAGAAGATTCCATTACCATCAGCCCAGCAGAGTAGTGGCAGGGTAGATATTGGGCTGTGTCCCATTTGGATTTCAGACCTTGTAATGACTCAGCTTTTTCTGATTTTTCTCTCAGTCAGAGTCTCATGGGATGTTTACCGCGGTTGTTTCCCTGTGGCAGAGAGTGAACTCAAATTCTTGTCCTCTAGTTGTGTGAGGCCCTTCAGCCCTGCTCAGCTTCACAACAACTGCTTTTTTCGTGTCTTCCAACTGCTCTTCTCATTGCTACTCAGGCCAGCTCTCTCCACTTGTGCACCAGTCACGTGAATCCCGATAAGTGGATAAGAAGCTGCTTCATATGTGGTGTGGCTTTTATCAGCACACCTGCTCCTGCATACCAGTAAAATGCCCCAGCTGTGTCAGCCAAAAATGTCTCCAGACAGTGGCCAATGATTGTAAGGTACAAAATCAGCTTCTTCTCCCACTCAGACCGTTTTTCTAAGCAACAAAATAGTACCCAGTGATACCTGTCATTTTAGGCAGAGAAATGACTTTCTATCTCCCATCATTCTCAAGCTTATTCATTAATTAATGCATTTACTGAAAACATTTAGAGTATGTCTTTGATATGTATTAAGTAATGAATAAAACATGATATCTATTCTCATGAAGACCCTGGGAAGGAAATAAACCTGAACAAAGTAAGTTGAGAAGCAGATCTGTGAATTTAATTCTGTTAAACTCAGTATAGGTGAAAGACAATGCTTGTAATAGTACAGTAAACAGAATGATAGGCTGGTCTTGACCAAAAAGACCCTCCCCAAATTGGGTTAAATGAAAATGCTGCTTCAATATATGTATAATTTTAAGGATTTTTAAAACCTATGTTAATTAATTTAATAGAATAATCTAAGTAAATTTGTACTTTCATGATTGGGTTTAGTCAACAAAGAGCTTGAAGGCTCTTTCCAAGGCTTCTAAAATGCTTCCCTTGTTGCCCATAGAAACGTCTTTAGTAAATGGTTTTGCATCAGATCACAGCAAAATTAGAAAGAAGTCTCTTTAGGGGAAGGGAAATGTCTGCTTCTTCAATTCCTGTTCCCCTGCTTCTGTTCCACAGGGAGAAGAGCAGAAGAAAAGGTCAAAATAACTTTATAGCAAATACAGTCTCCATGTAGCCCTCACCTGTGAGTTTGACCTTTCTGTACACACGTCAGTGTCAACAAAGACAATTGCGCTTCAGTGGTCTCTGCATGACACGCCTCCACTCTAGCTGTGTGATGCCTGTGGCTGAGTAGTGCTGATTTGACCCTTTTCATCGTCCCCAACTTGTGCTTGCTGTCTGCAGACTCCAGGAGCACCCTTAGTGGGCACCTACAGGAAGGTCCAAGGCTTCTCTCCAAATGTTCTTGAGGCCCAGTGGAACTCATGTAAATGGTGTAAGCTCCCCCTCCTGTGAGCCCACTGTCCTTCCACAGTGCTCTCCAATTCTATCTTTTGGCTGTTTAAAATTAACACAGGGGTCATTCAGGAATATTAGTCCATAAGAAAGTCCTAAATATGGACTAAGACAACCCAAAGCCAGATACAAACACCTGTGCTGTGCCGTCACACAGACTTTAAACAGGAGCGCAAAGGGCTCCACTGGGTGGCTTGCTCACATCAGAAGTTTGTCCAAAGGGAAGGCTTCCTCCACAGAAATAGCATGTGGAGTTCATCATAGAGTCTATAAATATGTGAGATACACATGGTAGACGTTGCTTATCAAGGTACTAAAACTACTAGGCATGATAAAACCCCCTTACATGTACTCACAAGCTGTCTTACATTGACTATGCTATTCCCTGCATCTAAAAACCTATGGTTTGGATCATTTTAAAGGTGATTTTCTATACTAATATTTTGTGAGTCTACAAAAAGTTTAATGGTTTATTGGTAAGAGAATGCAGGAAAATATAACATTCATGCTTTGTGAATTTGTCTGTTCTTGAATTCAAAACCTGTGCTCCACTCTCAGGGGAAGAGGCTGCTTGCAGAAGACAGTTTAAATAACACTCAGTTTGATGAATGCTCACAGTAAAACATTATAAACTTAACATTCATAGTGCCTCCAACTTTAATAATAATAATGACCATGATGAAAGATGATCTATAAAAATCATATTGACTTACTATAAATATATATATTCTTACTAAACTTATTAAATTTTTTCTACATTTAGAGAAAGCTGGTAAAAGTCTTTAAGACATAGGGGTAGGCAGATAGTTTATGAACAAAAGCCAAACTGGATGGAAAATACTTCAAAGAGTCAACTAGTATCTCAGCTTATTGAAAAGTTTTTGCACATTTAAAGAAATCACCAGCAGACTAAAAATAAAACCCGGAAAATATTTTATTCAACTGTCTCTCAGACAAAGGACTTCTATTTAGAACATAAAAAGAATTTAAAATATCAGCCCCACTCTAAATTGAAAGACCCAGTCCAAGAATGGGCATCTGAGATGAATACACACTTCTCAGATAAAGAAATATGAATGGCAGATAAAAACATGAAAAAATGCTCAACATCATTAGTCACTTAAGAAATTCAAATAAAAACAACACTGAGATTCCATCTCACCCCAGAAAAAATGGCCATCATTAAGAAATCAACCAATAGAAAATGCTGGAGGGGCTGTGGAGAAAAAGGAACCCTTCTCCACTGTTGGTGCGAGTGTCGACTGGTGAAAGCACTGTGCAAATCGGTTTGGAGATTCCTCAGTAAACTAGAATTAGAGGTCCCATTCAATCCAGCTATTTCCCTTTTGGGTATTTTTCAAGAAGAACTGAAAACATCATATCACAGCGATATATGTGCACCCATGTTTGTAGCAGCACAATTTTTAATAACTAAATTGTAGAAACAACGCAAATGCCCATTCACTGAGAAATGGATAAAAAAAAGGTGTGGTAGTTTTATATAATGGAATATTACTCAACTGTAAAGAAAGATAAACTTGAGATTTTTATAGGTAAATGCACACAAGTATGGACCATACTCATACGTAAAATAAGTCAGACCCACATATGTAAACACTGTACTGTCTAAAGAAAGACAAATTTGAGGCTTCTATAGGCAAATGGTCACAATTAGACACCATATTCATAAGTGAAATAAATCAGAAGAATATATACAAGCAACACATTGTATCACTAGTGTAAGAACCTGAAAGTGGGAATATAAATTAGGAGATTTGAAGGGAATCTGATCAAAAAGTAAAGAGTAAATGGGATGAGGAACAGGAGAAAAGGAAGAAAGGGACAAATATGTATGTATATATGTATATGCAGGATGGCTAACATGGTTCCACTATTGACTTATGTCACTTTATGATAAGGAACAGTTAATGATTGGTTGTTCGATCAAGGTTGTATATCTGTATGTGTTTTCCTGAGCCTGCACTTTGAAGTTATCAATATGTAATACAGGGACCATTGTTAATTCCCCTGTCACTTTGTCTATAATTCAATTTTGACTGTACTGTTCTTATGCTACTTTGTGTCTCTTTGTTAATGTTTTCCTTTTTTACTTTAAAAAAATGTAATACAACAACCATTGTTAATTTCCTATCACCTTGTCTGGTATTCTGTATTGCTTGTATTGTTTGTGTTATTTTGTAAATGTCTGTGTGTCTGTTAATATGTTTCTGTTATCTTTAAAATAAAAGAAATTTCTACATTTAAAGTAAATACGCACTTCTCATCAGCAAACACTTATTGACAGTTAGTTCCGTGGATAGTGGAAGTTTCCTGCTGGAAGCAGAAAGATGGACAGCATATTCCTCAAATAACAGATTTTTAAGGAACTAGACATGCAAAACTGTTTATTAGAGCACAGAACAGAATGTGATAAGATGTACAATGTGGTTCCTGAGAGGAGAGACTACATAGAAATGCATCCACATGTTTTTGTTTGGAGCTTTTGTACATGGAAAAATAAAAGAAAATATCAAAGTTAGTGTTAAATATATTAGCTACTAAAGGTAGATATAATTCAGAAGCATCCACATTTATATGCAAAATAGTGAACCGGTTTTCATGGAGAATAATTAGTTTGGTTTATCATCACAAATGCTTAGGTGACTCTTAGGGTTTGAGTGTGTGGGGAGGAGGGGCTGAAAGGAACCATTGATTAAATATCACGAAGTAGCATGACCAGGGGTCTGTGTGACGTGTGGACCAATCCTGCTTCAGTAGTGAAAATACAGTTTATCTGCATGACTCTGCTCTGAGTTTCAGGAGAAAAAATTATGTATAGTAAAAGCATTGTTCTTAAAACACTTTTAAATGAAGAATGGCAGATGACAGACTATAACCCTAGCATTCTGAGAGGGTGAGTCAGTAGGACTTCAAGTTGGAGCCCAGCCTAGGCAATCTATTGACTTAGCAAAACCCTGTCATAAAATCAAAATTTTAGAGTTCTAGGTATGTCTCTCATTGTGAAGACCCTGGTCCCAAGCTTCAGTACAGCTTAAAACAATGTCATAACAAAGCATTTATTCCCCCATGTTTATATATGTCTATAAAACATTGTTTATAATTTTCTTTATGACAGTTATATTTTTCCAATAAAATAATTTTTATAACAACTGCATGCTCAATCTTGCATATCTATATATGTTACCCTGAGAATACACTTTGAAGTTATCAGTATGTAATACAACAACCATTGTTAATTCCATCACCTTATCTGTAATTCAGTTTTTGTACTGTTCTTGTGTTACTTTGTGTCTGTTTGCTAATGTTTTGGTTCTTTTACTTTGAAAATTAAAAAAAAATTGTGAGCACGTTCTCTGCAAATGCTGGTCCTCACTCCCTTTTGAGGGGAGCGTACTTAGGGGTTCTTCACTTGCTCTCTGTATGTGACCTTGGATATTGAACCTTTACCTTTTTATATCTCATTTTTTTCATGAGAAGAAATAATATTGCCTATTTCACAGGTGGCTGTAAAATTTAAATGAGTTATTGCAATTAAAGCAGTAAAATATATAGAGTGAATACTTCATATATGAACATATAATCCTTACAAGATTTAAATTCCTGTCTTGTGAAATACTTCAGGTTCTAGAACTCTTCACAACTTTTGGATTCACTCAGTGATATTCACTGAAATAAAGGCTCTCATTCCAGACTCAGCACAAAGCACTTGCCAGAAAATAATGAGAGCCATAGTCCTTCTTTCTATGATGAAATCCTTAAATATAAAAATAGCACAATGCATTGGTCTTGAAATAGATATGGTAAAATGAAATGATCTGTATAATATATTTGAAAAGTTACAAAAGCAAAACCACTTGTAGGTGTACTGAGCCAGATGTACAACATGCCTTTTCAACCCAGAAAGAAGCTTTATGTTTTTAAATCCAGAAAGAAGCTTGCATTCACATGCACACATATGACTATTCTATAGCTAGAAGAACAGGATTAGGAAGTTATTATTTTATGTGGCATATACTTACTAGAGAAGTAACTAATAATAATTATGCTAGAGAAAAAAGTATACACAAAAGAATATTAGACATGCTCAGTGCATATGTGCTTTTTTCTATGAATTTGATTTAGAAAATGTTACTCATATTGAACACACCAGAATGAAAGGAAATTGGTAATATTCAACTTTGGAACTGAAGAATCTTGAGCAAAGAATAACAGGGCATCCATAGTGCACTTAATTATCAGCAACTAACAGAGAGGCATAATTTCATGAAATCATAGTAAAATCAGAAAAAGTACAGTATATTAAGAAAGGTTTCAAGCTCAAAGCACTTATTTAATAATAGAACAAATCACGTGGTTATAATACATAGCACTGACATGCACCTAAATGGAAATTAGAGAAGGTAGCAAGAATATATTTGTACCCATTTGTTCCTTCTCTAAAGAGATAATGCTGTGTTTTTAAAAAATCTTGCCTGTCATAAGCTTAAATATTTTGTGGTTTTTCATATGTAAGGAACTCAAAATAGAAATAAAGAGAAAAATTAACAATATGTAATAGGAAATATGGTGATAGCTCTTCAGTAAAAGGGAAGGGACCCAAGAGATGGAGGGAAGGATGGAGGGGAGCAAAGGGGAAGAAGAGAGAGGGAAGACGTGTTGTGCACACGCACCAGCTCCCCGTGAGGAAGGGAATCAGGCAGTACTGCTGACACGTACTGATAAAAATTAATAGCAAAGCAAAACAAAACAAAATAAAGTACATAAAGAAAACTTGGTGTCTGAGGGAAAGGAATCTATACGACAGCCCACAGCACATGGACAGTTTTCACAGACATGTGACCCTCTAATCAGAACACCAGAACAATGTGGCTCTAATTGCTGGGTGTGAGAAGCATGTTGTGAATTGCACAATTAATTCAGTTACTTTGGAACTGTTTTAATAAATACAATTTCTACTTGATATTAGCATCGGATTATAATACAAACCCCAGCACCCCAGGATCCCAAGTGGCTCTGAGGTTATGCGGCTTCCGTGACATTTGATTTCAATGTTGTACTTCTCCAGGCGCACTCACCTGAATTTGATGTAGATTTCATCTGGTTCAAAGGTGAAGCATACTTAAATTATTTTACGGTAAGAGATGTCACATATGGATGATCTTCTCTTGTCCCCTCGACCTACCCATTATGAATTTTTTCAACCCCTCAGCAGAAACAAACTACTCAGAAAACAACTTCATTGTGGAGGAATTCTGTCTGAACACTTTGCCTGCAACAATCAGTTTGATGGCTTTTCGAAGCCAAGCATAAAAGAAAGCATATATCAAGGGGTTCATTGCGGAGTTGTAGTAAGCGATCCAAACTAGGATTTCATACACCTATGTGGGTGTGACGAAACCCAGGAAGGCATCAATGAGGGAATCGATGAAGTATGGCAACCATGAAATCAGAAAGGCTATCACCGCCACTCCCAGGGTTGTGGCTGCTTTTCTCTCCCTCCTGGCTACCCTGTCTTTGTTGCTGTCTGACGATTTCACAGTCTTATTGTTCAGACTTTCAATTTTCCTAGCTTGTTGCTTGGCTATCAGGAAAATCTTGGAATAAACACTTATCATCACAAGTGCAGGGATGAAAAATAATAGAAAATCAATCAAGACCCAGCTTTGATTGACTGCAACCTGACAGCCTCCCACACAGGTCAGGGCACTCACTAGACCCTCCAGCCCGGCTTCATTTCCCCCGTGTAAAAGATAGAAAAGTTGTAGACAAGAGCAAGCAGCCAGGAGAGAGCGATACACTTGCCAAACACAGACAGAGTGAACCTCGCTGGATAGACCAGGGGGTCCGTGACGGCGATGCACCTGTCCATGGAGATAAAGCACAAGTGGAACATAGAGCAGTAACAGAAGGAGCCATCGAAACAAGTGTGAAATTTACAGAAACTGTCCCCAAAGTACCAGCAGCTCTCCACAGACCTCACCATGCTGAAGGACATCACAGTCGCCCCCACCAAGAAGTCGGCACAAGCCAGAGAGGCGATCAGAAAGCTGGCTGGGGAGTGGAGCTGCTTGAAGTGGACAATGGAAGTCATCACCAGCAGGTTTCCAAAGACGGCGAGCGCAGCCCCGGAGCCAAACACCAGGTACAGGAGCAGGCGGGGGCCCGCGGAGTAGGGCGCTTTCACACAGGATCTATTCACATTTTCGTAGTAGAGCTGGATAGCTGCAGGATGGGTCAGGTCACTGCCACTCAGGATTGTCTTTTGGTACCTGAGACAACTGTCATCTTCTCTGGCCAAGTGTATGATTCTTTCCTTCCAATATCCTCAAAAAATATAAAACACTTTTAAGTATGAGCTAGTAATAATTTTTTTCCAATTGTTTTGTACCTTATACCCATATTTAGGAGCTTACAACTAATAATGTCCTCCTCTGATAAAACTATTTCCTAATATACAATAAATGAACTTTCATTAGTATACAAAATGCTATTTATTTCTATTTTAAAGTATTTGTCTTTGTTACCTACCTCTACATACCTGAGCAGTATTTCTCTTTAAAAGAACTGGTCTGGGTGCCACCCTTTATCAGGGCTCTTATCCCAATTAAACACATAGAGGGCCACATTCTGGACACTCTTTTCCCTTGGGAAAGTAGTGTAATCATTTCACATGTCTAATGCCCCTAAGATTGAATCCCATAGTCCAAGATGAAGA
The DNA here is from genome assembly GCA_004027595.1 of Dinomys branickii. Lineage (NCBI taxonomy): Eukaryota > Metazoa > Chordata > Mammalia > Rodentia > Dinomyidae > Dinomys > Dinomys branickii. The sequence continues at coordinate 745 of PVLD010034490.1, read as the reverse complement.
GGTAAGACACTTACTGCACTGATGCTAAACCCCAAAATATCCTCACGTCTAATTTGCTTCTGACAATCAGTATTTTCATACAGTGAAAGTGGAAATGATGTGTATGCTGACAAACCTTTACTCAAGATTTCAAAGCACGTGGTCTGTTCAGATTAATTATTGCACATTGCGTTTTCATCATTGAGAGATGCTTTCATTAATTGTTCTCCTGTTGTCATGAAAATCCCTTCAGATAAGCTCTTCCATCTTTGGTAGGACGGAAAAGCTGAAATGGGATTTGTGTTTTTTTAATAATTTATTTACTTAGTACATTTTTGTGATACTCCCCAAACACACTTGTCACGGGGAATTCACTCATGCACACATCACATCTAGATCCTCTGTCCTTCCCCTTCCCTGCTTTGTGTTCCCACTCTCTTGGCCCCTTTCCTTCCTTTAGAGGAACCAATCTTTTCATTCACTAATTCTTTGTATTCTTTTTTGTCTCAATTTAAATAATTTCCCCTCGATCGTTCTAATTTCTTGCCATTGGTTTCAAGATTTGAGCTGTGGTTGGCACTTTAGGACCTGGAGATGCATCCTTAGGTTATTTACTTGGGATGGCTCTATATTTTTTATGTGTAAATTTATAGCTATAACCCTTATCTCCTGATCTGATTTTGAGGTGGCCTGTTGGTTTCAGTATGTAGTGTTTCTATTGCCATCTGATCCAAGAAAGTTTTTTTATTGCTTCTGTAACCAGTGA
>PVLD010034489.1:0-12628 GCA_004027595.1 Dinomys branickii | reverse complement strand
TGTGTGTATATATATATATATATATATATATATATATATCTCACATTTTCTTTATCCATCCGTATGTTGACAGGCACCTAGGCAGATTTTATAACCTGGGTGTTGTGAATTGTGCCACGGTCAACATAGGAATCTGTAGAATTTTTAAAGTCCTTGTATGAGAATTTGGTTAAAAATTTATGTCTAAAAGACATCAAACTTTTGAAGCACTGTGTTATGCACATAGCAGGTGCTTAATAAATACTTGTTGGTGGGTGTGTCTTGGAAATCAAAGGAAATTTTGACCACTTGCTCCAAATTCTTTATACCCCAAATTTTCTGTTTCATCTCTTGAAACACTGTACCGATCAGAAATCAACAATATGAATCCAGTTTGTAAGAGAAAAAATAGAAAATAGACAAACATCAAAATGTCAGTAGTGGTAATCTGTGGATGGTAGGTTTCTAAGTGATTTTTTTTCTTTGTTAGGTTTGTGGATTAAGGACTTTTTACTGATCCCAGCACTTGGGAGGCTGAGACAGGAAGATCCAGCATTCTAGGTCAGCTTGAGTTGCATAGTGAGACCCTATATCAAAAGAGAAATGAGTATTCTTCAATGAACATATATTGTTTTTATAATTACACAAAACCAATAATTCATGTATAAAAATAATGCAACTTGTTTGTATGAAGCTAGTAAAGCAGTTGGTTTTAACTCTGGATCACATAGTTTTTGAAATTTTGGTGTCCAGCGTTTGCTGTATAATTTCAGTTTCACAGATCCCATGTAGCCCATCTAAGGCTCACTGGAAATCCTCTGTTAGAACTACTTTAGGATGTGGATAAAATGACACCCTGAAAGGGGATCGCTGTCAGTTAAATGCAGAAGAGTCACATGCATGTTGTTGATATCATTTGAGGAGGGCATCTGATTCTTAACACAGGCCTTGCTTCAGGCTATTCAAATTAATCAAGTAGCCTTCATAAATGAGTGTCCTGTTCTTGCATAGGTCCATGGCTCTGAGGGCTGTGGCCCTGGGGGCTGCAGCTGAATAAAATTAAAGCCGTGAGAGTGCAGCTGGGCCTAGGGCTTGTATCTGTGTGAATAACTACTCCCCCCATTTCCCAGTTGGGATTTTCTCCAGCAGCAACACAGAACGCAGGTTGGAAGCCTCTTGGGGAGGCAGCAGATAAAACCCAAGCAGGGGTTTGATCTTGAGCCAGGGAGTAGGAGTGGATGTGGTGCAAAATGACAAAGGGTTTGTGAGAGTGCTGTTGGCCCCTGGGTGCCTGTTGAACCGAAAATGAAAGCAGAACTGGAATGCACTCAAATTGAGAGACTAGCAAGGGTAACGTAGGTCCAGCAGAAAAATGTACTGAGAAGGTGCAGAGATTCTTTTCTAGGCAAGATGTTTTGGCAGTGTGATAGCACTTCAACCAGGTGCCACACAGGGAGCCTATGTGGGCAGCGTTGCTCTTAGATTTGGATCTCCTGGTACCATTTGCAGGGGTGCAGGTTAGCACTGCAGAGTGGAGATACTTAGGTAAGGACGCGGGGGACTGCTTCTTGGCCGTGCTTCTTGTAACTAAGGCCGGCCTTGGGTTCTGGGTTTGTGTGACACAGCACACACTTTAGAGTCCTTTTATGAGAGGAAGTGAGGAAATGTACAGAACTGTGAGCACGTTCAGCATACACACGAAATGTGAGTTCCAGGGATGGAAAGACAGAGAGAGGTACAGGTTGTTTGGGAGGAAGTTTGGCAAGGGGAAAACTATTACTGGCACAAATGGAGTGTTGTGTGAGTCATCAACTTCCTTTCAGGTTTTGATAAATGTCCAACAAACACTGTTTTCAACTTCCTGACACTTGACATTTCTTTGTGTAGATATGCCTTGTTTAATGAAAACTTCAGACCTGATACTGTGAATTTACCAAAAGATAAATTAGTGGGTGATGATTCATGCTATTAACGTGGTCAGGAGCAGAGCTTCTCGCACAGCTACCCTATTATGTAAATTTCACAGATTGTAGTAATTTTGGAAAGATTAAAAGTGACAGAACACCTTAATGCTAAGTGATGTAATGTGTTGACAATGGATCTGTAGTCTACTTATTCAGTCATTCAGATTAAGATGTGGGGGAGCTGGGGGCACACCGGTGAATAAAGGCCACATTCCTGCATTACAGAGCTTGCTTTCCAGTAGAAGGAGAGAAAGAATGGAAGGAAACAGACAAGAAACTAACTGCACTGGGCACTACAAGTATGGGACAGGATGGGGAAGGAAGCAACATGCTGGTCTGGCTTTGAGATGTATAGCTTTTGGTGAGAGAGAGGGGCCACCTGGATGTGGGTGGATCAGGCAGCGTCTTGGGGGCTTGGAGTGGAGTAGAGGAGAGAACAAGAGCAGCCAGAGGAGTCAGGAATGACAAGGGTAGGATAGTACAGGCCATTATGGGACTTGTCTATGATGGTTACAGGGCCTAGGCTAGAGGCTGGGGGTGCAGGGTAGATCACAAAGATCTTGGAAATCTCACTAAACCATTTGGGCTCTATTCTCCATGCTCTGGTGTGCCATTGAAGGGATTTAAACAAAGCAATGCTATTCTCCAAATGATGTCTCATTAAAAATTTACCTGTTGTAGATCAAATTAAGCAATGAAAAGTTGTTGGACCAAATTAAGTACAGACTGGTGAATGCTAATCAAAATTAAGTAGGTTAATTTAATCTATGGCACACAAAAGAAATATGAACATTCTCCGCCCTTTACAGAAAGACTTTTCATAGGAACAACTCTCATTTTCTTTTCCTCAATAGTTCTGTATGCAACTCTAGTGAGTAGTTTTCCATAATTCATTGTATTGCTTCTGGAAAATATAGACAATGGGGCAAATTTTCAGCCTATGCTGTCATTTTATGGATTAATTTCCATTAGTGCTGTCCTTCTGGCTTTCAGTGCATAAATATGAGTAAAACATCTGTTCATGTCATTCCCCTGCTTGAAAACCTCTGCTGACTCTCTATTTGCCTACACTAGAAAACAGTCCAAATTCATTGCCTTGGCATACGTGGTCCTCTGTAAACAGGCCTCCAGCTCATCTCATCCATTTCTCCCTCTGAAGTCCATCCCAGACATAATCGAGTGCATGCCTTTATTCTCCCGCACTAGTCAGCTCTCTCCTTTCCTGTGCTGCCTTCATTCACCTCGCCTGCCACGGGAATTGTTACCCAGCCTTCACAGCGCAGCTCAAATGTTTCTTCTTGGAGCCTCCTTGACCAGTGGAATGGCTCACTCCCTTTCCTGAGTCCACACAGAGCTCTCCGTGTCCCCTTCCTAGACCTTTCTCTGCCCCATTGTAGCTCTTCGTAGGGTTCTGGCTCTCTCTTTAACTCATGAGAGCTCATTAAAGTTATGCTTTATGTCTTGCTCATCTTTTTCTTTCCAGATTTGTAGCCCACTGCCTGGAACATGATTGGTGCTCAGTGAATGTATAGAATTAAGTTATACATTTGCGTTTCCCTTCATTTGTGCTTACAAGTCCTCAGGAAATGACAGCAGCAGCGAGCTGCACTTCTGAAGCAGACTGGTCAGTGAAATCCAGGATTGCATTGCGGGAGCATCAGAACTTGAAACTTAACAATTCTGATGAGGAGCAACAGGGTTGCTACACTGTAAACTCAGTACTTACTAAACCCTGGGTGTGTATAAAAGGAAGTGAAACTGGGTAGGTTGTTTTTTGTTTCTGTTTCAGTTTTCTTAGCAGCTTTATTGAGATATTATTCACATCCCATATAATTCACCCATTTGAAGTGAGGCTTTCAATAGTTTTTAGTATATTCACAGAGATGTGACAGCATTACCACAATTAATTTTAAAATGTTTGCATCCCTCAAGGTTATTTACTTAAAGAGGATCAAAACTCTTTCCTTGGGGTCAATCCCTAAGACTTATTTCAAATAGTGTATCTAACGATAGGGCATTTGTTATAGAGAAAATTGGTTTGAAGAAGAAAACAAAGATTAGAACTAGGGCTGATCTTTCTTGTTTGTTTTAGAAGATGTGTAAAAAAGCTGAACACTTAAGGGCTCGTTACCCGTGGGATGCTGATCTGATTTAATACCCTACCTGTGGGTAAAGACAGGGTAACCTATGGGATCTGTCTGACTTCATAAAGGTGTATAATATGGACAAGAAAGTGAGAGATGTATTTCTAGATGGGTAAAAGTTGAGAAAATAAGTTAAACTTATTAATAGAAGTGTGAGCTCTGAGCTTAATTAAACCAGATTAAAGTAACATGGGTATAATTGGAGACTGATCACTGAGAACCATCTGCTGGGGTGTGTTTGGGCCAATAGAACAGTAAAATGCAGAGCACGATTCAGGAAAGGTTTTGTTAGCCACCTGTAGATTCCTGCCTCACCTCACCAAAGTACGGAACCTAGCTGAAGCAGATGTGCCTGTTGAGTCACACAAGGTAAGGATGGACCAGACCACTAAATGTAGGACATATAATATCCTGTAATATTACACCAAGAGTTGGGGCATCTGTTGACATTTTAGAGGTAAATGTAAGAAAAGGTCAAAGAAACTATCTCTATTTACCTTAAACAGCTTTTGGAATATATTGTCTCATGCCCCGGTATAGACTTAAAATATCCATAGGTGCATTTTTGCTCCTATCAAGGTTAATTTGCAAAATGGGGCCTTTGAATTTCTTTACTCCATCAAGAGCAAATTAATTCAGTGGGTAGACTGATGGTTGGATCCAGTGTGGAGAAGATGTGTGGCTGCTGTATAGATCACTAAACTTTTGTAATTGTTATTTTATTTTATTTTATTTTTCAAGACAGGGTTTCACTTTGCAGTTCAGGCTGGCCTTAAACTCACTTTGTAGCCCAGGCTGGCATTGAACTCTAAGTGATCCTCCTTCCTCAGCCTCCTGAGTGCTGGGATTCCAGGTTTGTGCCACCACACCCAGCTCCTGTGTTTGTTTTCATTGGATATAAATAACTTAGCTGGTTAAATCCACATACCTATGGAACATCTGCATAATTGTTTTTTTTCTGCTTAACCATGCAAAGTACATTACGTATAAAACTCAGAAAAAGAGTCCATGGTTTTCTGTTTGTTTGTTTCTACATGCCCAGCTCTCCTCCTCTTTGAGACAGGATCTTGCAAAGTTGCTCAGTTTCCCAGACTGGGCTCAAACTTGACATCCTCTTGCCTCAGTCTCCCAGGTGCTGGGATTACATGTGTGCACCACCCCGACCTGCTGGGATTTCTTTTTGAATCTTGATATGCTGCCAGGCTGGTCTTGAAGCCCTGGGCTTAAGGGATTCCTCTGCCTCAGCCTCCAAACTAGATGGGGCTACAGAGGCACACCACTATATCCACTGAGACTTTTATCATGTTGATGTAAGTGAGCACAAACATTGAAGACAGGTTATAAATTAGTTCATAGCACAAAACAGGTACAATCTAATTTCTCCTTGCATGAAGGTGTAATTGTGTGCACCTACAAATATGTGTTAAATTCTTTGATTTGTTTGCAAGTCATTATGTGTAACCAAAGATTTGTTGTCAGTAACAGTGTGGCAAAGAATAGGAAGGATATGCATTTAATTTGCAATGATACTCTGTCTTTCTCACTTTATTCAGACCCTTCTTTTCATGTTTTTCCTCTTTTTTTGTCTTACTTTGGAGCCCTTTTTAACTTTTGAATCATTGAAGTGCTTATGAATGCAAAGAAAAAACAAAGCTAGAAGGAGTTGAATTCATTTTCCTACCTGACAGCCAGGATGTTGAGTAAAGATAATCATTAACTAAAATGAAGTTTGGGGTACAGAATTCATCAAAACTCTACTTATTTTTAGGTAACTTAGATTATTTTCATGATAGTTGAGTTGGCTATAAGGGAAAACATTTGTTAACCAGGCATGAACTAAATATGTATAGTTTTGTCTTATATAATATATGTATATATATATATATAGAGAGAGAGAGAGAGAGAGAGAGAGACAGAGAGAGAGAGACAGAGAGAGAGACAGAGAGAGAGACAGAGAAAGTTAGTTTTGTTTTGTAAAAAAGTCCTTCAGGTTTAAAAAATAGTTCTTCAGAAACACTAAGTCTATTGGAAGAGAAAGCAGGTAAAAATCTTGAGGACATAGGGGTAGGTAGAGAGTTCATGAACAAAAGCCAAACTGCATGGGAAATACTTCAAAGAATCAACAACTGGGATCTCCTCTTATTGAAAAGTTTTTGCATATCTGGAGAAGTCACCAAGAGAGTAAAAAGAAATCCCACAAATTGGGAAAAAATTTTAGCCAACTGTCCCTTAAACAAAGGACTTCTATCTAGAACATATAAAGAACTAAAAATATCAGCCCCCCAAATTTAAAGATCCAATCCAAAAATGGGCATCTGAGATGAATACACACTTCCCAGATAAAGAAATACAAATGGCAAATAAATACATGAGAAAATGTTCAACATCATTAGTCATTTGAGAAATGCAAATTAAAACAACATTGAGATTTCATCTCACCCCAGCTAGAATGGCTATCATTAAGAAATCAACCAATTACAAATGCTGACAAGGCTGTGGAGAAATAGGAACTCTTCTCCACTGCTGGAGTGAGTGCAGACTAGTGGAACCACTGTGAAAATCAGTGTGGAGGTTCCTCAGAAAGCTAGGAGTAGAGGTCCCATACAAACCAGCTACTTCTCTTCTGGGTATATTCCCAGAAGAACTGAAAACATCATATCACAGTGATATATTTGCACCCATGTTTATAGCAGTGCAATTTGTAATAGCTTAATTGTGGAAGCAACCCAAATGTCCATCCATTGAGGAATGGATAAAAATGTTGTGGTATTTTAATATAATGGAATATTACTCAGATAGAAAGAAAGATAAACTCAAGGCTTTTATAGGTAAATGGTCACAACTAGAGACCATACTCATAAGTGAAATAAATCAGACATGCATGTGCAAACAATGTATTGTCTCACTAGTGTAAGAACCTGAAAGAGTGAATGGAGGTATGATAGATATTGTAAAACAAAAGGAAACTGCTCAAAAATAAAGAACAACTGGGTTGAGGGAAAAGAGAAAAGAAAGAAGGGGAAAATTATGTATATATGTATACACAGGATCGCTAAGATAGTTGTACTACTGACTTTCATCACTTTTTTGAAAGGAACAGTTAATGATTAATTGTTTGATCAATCTTACATGTCTATATTTGTTTTCCTGAGTAACCACTTGGAAGATATCAATATGTAATACAACAACCATTGTTAATTTCCTATCATCTTGTCTGAAATTCAGTATTGCTTGTACTGTTTTTGTGTTATTTTTGTAAATGTATGTGTGTTTATTAATATATTTTAATTTGTTCATCTTTAAAATAAAAAAATAGTTCTTAATTTTATGTAAATAGCTAAGTAGACTTGAAAAAGGGAAATAATTTAGTATTATAAAATTTTCTTCCCTATGCTAAAACTCTAAAAAGAAAAAATAGGTTTTGCTTTTCTCAGTGTTTGTGTTACATTTTAGATACCTTTGAAATCTCCTTTTGCTGATTCTTAGAACCAGTAAGTCATTGTTCCTAAAGTAAAGCTGGAAACTGAAAACTAACTTTGAACATGTCAGCACTGACTTGTTCTCTGCTGTGTGCTGCCATTTTGCTTTGGAAGGTTTATGTGCAAGCTCAGTCTCAGTATTATTCAGTTGGTTGTTGCTCACAACCACAAATATCTCTGGCTTTATGGTTCTCAAGGCTCCGTGCTAAATTCTGTGGAGGATATTGAGGTGAATTAGACACGGTCCCTTGACAGTGTCTTACTGTTGTTTTTTCGTAATTTGATTCTTACCCACATGAAGTTGAATTTGCCAATTACTTTCCCAAAGTGAAAGACCTAAGGTGCTAATCCCTACTCATTGATGGAAAATGCTAAATTGGAAGCAACAGTTTAGAAATGCAAAACTCCTTATCCAGTTACATTACAGGCACTCTAGGCCAGCCATGGTCAGCATCATCAGGGTGATGAGAAGGCAAGACCTCAAGGAAAAAATGATAGTTTGTTAAAAATCCTAAATGCAAGGATCATCCAAGGAAATAAAACATGGTAGGAGTGAGCATGAGGAAATTTTTGTTTCTGTTAAGTTCCACACACAAAGGTTTGCATCTATCACGGTGAATGCCACCACTGGCTTGGAAATCCGTCACCTATGGAGTTGAGTCCCAGCCCTGTGAATGTGTGACACTAGATCTGCTTAAGCTTTTTTTTCTTCCTCTGTAAAATGAGAATCATAAAAGAACCTCCCTTGCAGGGTTTTTGAGAGTATTAAATGAGATAATAGGTATGCAATGCTTAACTTGGTAGTTATGCTATGCTTAATACGAATAGCAAGACTAATACAAGGCACTACAGTATTTCCCGCCATACCAGAAGCTTAAGATCCTGCTGAGGAGACTAAGTAAACCACCCACAAAACAGTTAAGTACTAAAGCAAGGCAGTGTGTATGAGTAAATGTCACAATGAATGATAAAGACAGTAAGGTGAGACAAGTGGTGGGTCAGGCTATCTCAAGAACACTGGGGACCAAAGTGTGTAAAGTGTGATTCAGTGGTTTCATTAAACATACAGTTTTCCCCTTCGCTGGTTGCTTTAAGAAAGGCCTGTGTATTTTTTTCCATGCTAGGTATTGAACCCTGGGGTTTTCAGTGAGCTTCATCCCCCATCCACCACCCACTTTGCTTTGTTGCCCTGGCTTGAAAGGTCTCCCTCAAGAACTCTGTAGTCTCTATTTATGGCATTTCTCACTTCTGTCAATTCCAATATGACTCTCGCAGCTCCTCATCCCTAAACACCACTTTTTTCCCCCTTCTTAGTTATTAATGCATGTTTGTAAAAACAGTACAGTGAGTTCATTTGGGGGAATTGATAGATGTGTACAACATGTCTTGATCATTTTCAGTCCCTTTACCTGCTCTCCTTTTCCTCTCCCTCCTCTGATCCCTTTACTCATCTCCAAGAGTCTACCTTCTCGTTTCCTACCATCTCTCCTTTATTCATTTATTTACACACAACTCTTGATGGCTTCCTAGTCTTGTATCTTACAGTATTTATGATTAAAGTAGAAGACAACATGGTCTGAGACCATAGGTATCTGTACAGTGAAATCTTCAGGTTGATACATGTAAATAGGAATAGATGGACTCATGCGTTAATATGCAAAAGACTTGAGCAGTTGCTTTGCTGGAAGACATGGCTGTTGGAGGGTAGAACAGATGTGCAGAAGCCAAATGGTACCTTAAGTTGTGACCACTTCTGTGGTCAATTTATCTGCCTTTCCAGCTAGCATATGAGCTTTTGAAGAGCAAAGCCTGGCTCTTTTCATCTGTGCCTTACCACAGATGGGGGCCTGGACCTTAGCAGGAACTCAATAAATGAGTCAGACGCAGAACTTGCGTTGTTTTCTGTGCAGGCGGAAATGACATGCCCCCAGTGGCCATTTTGAATGCAAAGTGTTATTTTAAGATATTCTCTGGAGAAAGCACTCTAAACTCTGCTACAGATATCTTAAATGGAAGAAGAGCTGCATCAATAGAGGATCTGGAGAAAGCCCCAAATGGAAGGATGATGAGAAGGAGGGAAACACCTCTACTTTGAGCATGCTACTTTTTTTCCTAAAATGTGTTAGTTTCTATAAGAAAATGTTCAAATGCTATTGAAAGTGTAGCTTGGTGGCAATACTACAAAAATGAGCTTGTAACTTCCGAGTAAAATCATTTTCATAAACCAGTTTTTGCCATTCCCATTTTTTGCCCCAAAACTGAATTTGGAGAATGGATGGGGTAGTGGAAGGGGTGGAGGTGCTCGGAGGCTTTGGGATTGGCCTGGTGCCTCACTGCTCAGCTTTCTGCCTGCTATCTTGTCTCCCTGTCAGGGTTATAGAGGAGGGGTTCTGTGAAGCCAGTGCTCACTCTAGACTTGCTGATGAGATGCTCTTTAAATTCTTAAGGAGAACTAGTCTCTAAATTAAAGATTTACTGGGAAACTAATGACCTTTAGTATAACACCTAAGCAGAAGTAACCCAGGCTGACTTTGGATTGTTTACAGAAAAATATATGGTTATTACTGTATTTTTTGTTTGTTCATTTTTTGTCTTTTGTTGAGACAGGGTCTCGCTATGCATTTCAGGCTGGCCTTGAGCTCACTTTATACCCCAGGCTGGTCTTGAACTCGCAGTGATCCTCCTGCCTCAGCCTGTATCTTCAATGGGTGGACTGATGGTCAGATCCAGTGTGGAGAAGATGTGAGGCTGCTGTATAGATCACTAAACTTTTGTAATTGTTATTTTGTTTTATTTTATTTTTCAAGACAGGGTTTCACTTTGCAGTTCAGCTGGCCACCCACTCAGGAGTGCTGGGATTACAGGTGTGCGCCACCATGCCTGGTCTGTGTTATTGTGCTTTAAATGAAGTTGAAAATATATGGTCAAGTTCCTATTGGTTATATAAACAGGCTTACTACTCATGCATGCTTGTGAATGTATATGTCATTGTCTAGTTGACTGTATGCATACATGAGTATATTTCCATATTTATTTGGGGATTAAAAGCAATGTGTGTATATATATATATATATATATATATATATGGTTAAGATGATGAAAGATTAATTATTCTGTACAGTAGATGTAGAAGGACCACCATAAAATCGTAAGGTCTAAATTGTGATGCTCTTAGGGACTTTCAGTTAGGATCTGTTGTTTTCTGTCTTTGGAACAAGAAGCAGACTACAGGTGAGTCTGTGGGTGAGTTTCCATTTTTGATTACTGTCCTTCCTCTCATATTTGAAATCAAAACGTTTTCTCAGTTTTGGAATTGTGCATTTCTTCCCAGTTTCAGGGTTCACACTTGAGATTTAGACCGTAGTTACTATGTCCCAAACCATTGTCCCAAACTTAGCATTTTAAAATTTCGCTTTACCAAGGGTTAGGGAAAATGCTATTTTATTCTCCTTTATGGGAATCATATAAAGTTTTCTTTTCCAATAAATACATTTCATTGAAAATATTTGATTTAGGAGCTGGAAATATAGCTAAGTGGCACAGTGCCTGCCTGGCAAGCTCAAGGTCCTAAGTTCAAGTCCTAGTGCAAAAAAAAAAGAAAGATAAGAAAACACTTGATTTGAAAAAAATATATAAAACAAATGATAGTACAGAAAGTGTCGGAAAAATTTGAGGATGCAAAACTCTAATAAGAAAAGAAAAGGGATCAGGAGCTGAGGATGTAGCTGAGCATTGAGAGCTCCTGCCTAGTGTGTGCCAGGCCCTGTGTTTGATCTACAGCACCACCACCAAAATAAAAAAAAAGTCGAGTTTGAATTCTGATTCTGTTACTAAAGTAGACAGATGAAATTCAGTCTCTGAGCCAGATTCCTTATGTATGAAGTTGAAATGATGGTATTTTCCTTGTCTATTTGACAGATTGTTTTATAAGAAACAATGTAAATGAAAGTGTTTTCTTAAATGATCTTTAAATGAATTAACACGAACATGCTAATAATGTTACTAGTAAGTTATTTCAAGAGAACTTGGATCTCAGTGAATGAGAACTTTCAAAGACAGACAATTCTATGTTGTTTTGTTTTGTTTTCCTCATGGTGACAACTGAGTATGTTCCAAATTTAGGTTGATGGTTTTTCTGTCACTACTTAGAAGAAAAGACTAAAACATATGCTCACTGCTCTCCAGAATGCACAAATGCCTTTGGCTTTTACTTCACACTGCTATGGAACTGTACAGGAGTACTATACAACGGGACCTTGCTTTTATTTGATAAAATCTCATTTATCACAGCACAGATTGCTGGAGTTACGAAAAAGCACCCATGCTGGGCATGGTGGTGCACACCTATAATCCCAGCACTTGGGAACCTGAGGCAGGAGGATGACTGTGAATTCAAGGCCAGCTGTTTCCATTTGTAGAAGGCATGTACTATACATTTAAACAAGTGCTTCCTTTTGGCACACACTTTTCCATATATATTTGACAGCTACATTAGAAAGCTGAAGTGAGTGCAGGATCCTGTCTCAAAAAAAACAAAGAAAAGAAAAAGCACCTATGCAGGCCACTCATCATGCAAAACTTGGAGAAAGGGTAAATCAAAAACTGAGAGAAAAAAAATTGGGGGGAGGGTATGCAAACTTGTAATCCTCCTGCCTTAGCTTCCCAAAAGTGCTGGGATTGTAGGCATGTGTGACCATGCCAGGCTCAATAAAATCTTTTTTGAATATGGTAGAAGCTTGATTTTGGGTAACCATAGAAGTCTAATTATAGAATGATAAAACTGAACAGGAAGGTTAAATAAGGGATGTGTTTTAAACTTCTGGGAAAAGCCACTATTAAATCATGATAATTCTACAAGTCAAAGGTTTCCCTTGTCTATAGTACTAGCAGTTTATGATTGAATCCTACTGAAAAGGAACTGTAGGGCTAGTCCCTTGTGCTTTTTCTTCTTGTAGAGATTAAGCTTGGTTGACAGGCCCAGGTTGTCTATTAAGGGAAATTTTAGAGGACTGAGAATAACTACTGCAACTTTTCTGCAGCAAAACAAGGTAATAGGAGTGAA
>PVLD010034488.1:0-12628 GCA_004027595.1 Dinomys branickii | reverse complement strand
ACTGTCTGACTAAATTTGCATGTCTGTATATGGGTCCATACATCTACAATTCGAAAATATCAATGGATAAAGCAACAACAACTGTTGAGACCATATCACCTTGTCTATAGATTAGTTGTGATTGTACTATTTTCTATGATAATGGGTGTCTGTTTGTCAATAGGTTTTTGTACTTTTATGTTTCTAAAATAAAAAAAAAAAAAAGAAATGCAAATGTAAATCTTCTTGATGTGGAAGGAAAATGAAAATTGTCTTCTCCTTCCACTGCTGTTCTTCCTTTGGTCTTTCCCTTTCCTTTCCTCCACATTTGCCTCCTTTTTCCTCTGTCCTTCCCATTCATCCATCTTCTTTTCCCATAAGCCTTTTCGGGAGTGAACCCCTTCTGCTATCTTTCATCATAAACCGCTGTTTATGTACTTACAGAAGTGGGAGCATCAGAATGAAGAGAGCATAATTCGCTTTAATGGAAGGAAAAGAACATAGGTGCTCTCTGTTTTCTTAACAATCGCAATAAATGCGGTTTGAAAAAGAAATCCCACTAATTACTTAGGCAAAGCTAAAATATTTAATCATGTTTTATGGAGGTCATAATGTTTTATCCTTTTGGAAGTTCACAAGAGGCATCCATTTCCTTCTTCACTTACAGAAAATATTTGACTTTTGTGATACTGTTTTCCTAATAAAAAAGGAGGTGATTGCTTTGAAAATTGTGAAAGTCATATTTTGCTAATCTTTTATTGGACTGCAATTACACCGTGTAATAAAATGGAATCTGATTCACACTTCATTCGTTGGCACATAAATCCAGACGCACAGAGCTTGGAGTCAAACTGTTCAGCTGCGAGGTTGGTTGTTACACTGAGCAGAGGTAAGGGAAGTATCCTGCACTAGGGAGAGTTTTTACTAATAGCGGGTGTTGACTTAAAGACGAGAACATTACTGCATATTTGTATTAAACATATTACCACTTTGTTAGCACATAAATTATAACTCCAAAGGGCAGGTGTAAAGAGATGATGGCTCTTCTGAACTTCTGGTGTGCTAGGTGACTTAGATGTTTTATGCCAGTAAGCTAAATGCCTTTGGCTTCTTAATCAAATGGGAAAGCTGAGGTTGCCAGCATTTAGGTAAGTTGACCCAGATGACATGCCCAGCAAGGGTGTGGGAACTGGTGTGTTCAAATTTAGATCAGCTGCTTCTGCAATCATCTCCTGTTAAACTAATGATGACAACTGGAGGGCTGTTGAACTCAACAGGGCACAGTGATGCTCTACTCTCATTACTGCATCCTTGGGGACAAAGGGCCCCTGTGCCACACTACTGCGGCCCATGCCATTGTGTTGTCTTAAGGGCCTACGCTTTACCGCGCATATGTATATGTTGCCTAGTGTTTACATTTGCAATTTTCTTTTGATATTATAAAGAAGATATAATATCATTTACCAGACATCAAAACCATGTTCACTCTGTGATGTGACATCCCTCCTGGGCCACGTATTCATATTTGAGAAGAAGAGAACTATGATGGACTATGCAATCAGGGCCTGGAGGGTAATTGTACTAGGAAAGCAGTAATGTTGTCTGTGCAAATGTTAATGCTTGGAATTGCGTGATACACAACATACGAACTTATATAAGCATCAGCCATGAGTATATGAGTTTTTATTACAAAAGTTAGTACATCAAAAGGAGTTCCAAACTTGCCACATTCCTCTCGTATGTCTAATAGTGTGATACCTGGTCAAATGGAACGATTAATGTTAGTTGAATGAATGAATCATTCTGAGATACACACTACAGTATAAACTAAGACAAATTTGTAAGATATAGTGCCTTTTATTTTTTCCTTCTTTTTTTTTGAGGCAGGGTCTCACATATTTCAGGCTAGTCTTCAACTCACTACGTAGCCCATGCTGGCCCCGAACTCACAGTGATCTTCTTGCCTCAGCCTCCCAAGAGCTGGGGTTACAAGCATGCACCACCAGGCCAGCCTCATATTTATTTACATAGGATATATTGGTCACTCATCTTTAAATCAGTTCATTTTATTCTAGGTTACAGAATCAGAAAATGAAAGGTTTACAAAAATTATAGTGTTATCACAGCATACCAGCATATATCACCTAATAATAATATTCAACCTATAAGAACTACTCAACAGCTCAAATCTTTTAGCACAATTTATAAGGAGACACCATAATGTAAGTATATTCCTGGCACAATAAAGGAAGTTGGTAAAGAAATTTGGTTTGCTTTCTAGCCATGCTGTTTGAGTCAAGACTGTGATGTTAGTGTGAAGCTTCTAATTATGGAGATCTGAGGGGAGCCACGCAGAATTATAAGTACACTTTCCTAAAGCGCATCTTTATACTTTCTGTGTAAAACAGACAAAAGTAGAGAAGGATGCTTGCCCAAGAGTCAAAAAGCTTTGCTAACATTAAAACCAGGTTCTCTGAGCCCACTTGTAATGATTTATCTGAAAAATATAGACCACGCTACCTCCTTATGTTTTGAGTCGTTTGTGACGTAACCAAACCACATAGCGTGTGCAAGAAGTGATTCCCTTCAAATACTCTCCTTCTCCCCGACTCATTTCAATTCACTGCCCCCTCAACTTTTCATCATTATTAAACAGAGTTCTTCTACAGTACTATCTCTTAGCCTTTTAAAACTATATTGGGGTCCCTTACATATTTGGTTAACCTATACATTTTTTTTTCTATTTTATTTTGGAGATTCTGGTGAAACATGCAAACATACTGTTTTACTATAAAATTTATAATTTCATGAAGCACCTAGTTAAAAACACAAGCAGTAATATCCAGACTATGGAAAGATATAAAAGTAGAATCCAAGATAGCTCAGTCTAAATATAGACAGCAGACATAAATAATGATTTCTGAGAAGAAGATGCGTAAATGGCCAACAGAATGAAGGT
Organism: Dinomys branickii; assembly: GCA_004027595.1. Taxonomy (NCBI): domain Eukaryota; kingdom Metazoa; phylum Chordata; class Mammalia; order Rodentia; family Dinomyidae; genus Dinomys; species Dinomys branickii. The sequence goes on along the minus strand of PVLD010034488.1, from coordinate 9,690 downwards.
CAGCATCACTAATCAACAGGGAAATGCAACTCAGAACCATATGAGTATCACCTCAGACTATTAAGAATGGCTGATAATGAAGGCAAAGTTAGCAAAAGTCCAAGAGGGCATGGAGAACAGCAAAACATTAAATAGCATCAATCTGCATAATGCACAGATATTATGGAAAACAGCATGGAGGTTCATCAAATATAAAAAATTGGGCCACAGTGTGGTCCAGCGATCACATTATTGTTATCCTCAAAAGGGATGAAATCAATACATCAAAGACTCATCTGCCTTCCTCTTTAGTCAAAACACTATTCACGATAGCCAAGAAGTGGAAATAACCTAAGGTCCATCCACCTATGAAGCGATAAAGAAATGTGATCCATATGCATAAAAGAATACTATTCAGCCATGAAAAATAATAAAAATGTTTTCAGTTACAAAACCATGGATAGAACTGGAAATTATTATATTAAGAAAGATGATCCAGACCCAGAAAGACAAAACTGCCTGATCTCACTTGTACATACAATATAAATAGTTGATCTTATAGAAGTTGAGAGTAGAATGTTGGTTATCAGTAGCTGAGGATAGGGTGAGGAAGGGATTGGGAAAAGGCCATCACTGAGTTCTAAGTTATGACTCTAAGGACTAGGAACTCTTGTGTGCTACTTTAATTATGTTTTGTGTATTTAAAAAACTGGAAGAAGGAATTTTGAGTGTTTTTACCCTAAGAAATGTTAAATGCTTGCATATAGACATTAAACCTCACACATTGTACAGATGTATTGGAATATCACCATTCGCATGTATAGCTTTTGTGTTTCAATGTCTCATTTAAATTTTAATAATTTGAAAACTAAAACACAAACTAGTCTTGTACAACAATATAGATATTTTGATAGTCCTATTTACATTAGAACACCTACATTCTTTATATGTAATTGTTATGCAAAATGAAGAGCATTTTAAGATGTTAGAATGAGGTGCAGGTGAACATGGGTCGCACAGAACATGATACACAGCAGACAGTGCAAGTAAATATTCTCAGGAGACCCGTTCAGCAGAAGGGCACAGTGTTAGAAGTAATTTGTTCATTGACAATCTTGGACAATGGTGCAGTGAACCAGCAAAAACCACAAAAGTAATGAATCTTTTCATTTTTTTAAGTAATTATATTTGAACAGCTCAAATTAACCTGTGGTTTGAGGCTACTGCTAGGGTGAACTAATTTGCTGATGTAATGACTTTTCTCATTTTTGCTTCAACGACTCAGGAAAGAAAGGAGGGAAATAAAAATGTGGGGCCACGGGAGTGTGCTTTAATGAAAAAAATCTGTTCTCCACCAGGCACGTTTGAAGGCTATCTCCAATGATCCAATGATATATGCAATAGTTAACATGTCAAACTGCAAACAAACAAATTTCTGACAGGCTATATAGCAGTACTCTGAATGAAATAAACTGAATTGAAAGTGATAGTTTGTGAAAACTAAAAAAAAAAATTCACCAAGCTTTTCAAACAATCAGCCACTGATTGGTTGGATGGCCGCTGCTCATTAGTCCTTTGAATCTAGTTTTCCAGAGGCCTGCTGCTTATCCTGATGCCTAGGGTGGTTGATACCACACTTGCACTGTTTGAGCTATTATTTCTAAATAATGCTATAACATTCCCTCGCTGTCCTGTCACTATTCTACATAGATATTCAATAATGAGACTCAAAGTAAAGTCTCAGGGGAAGTTAAACAAGATTTCACAGCATGTAGGATAGTTCTTTGGATAAGGTAGACACAGCATAAATATTCGTGAAGAAAATAAAATGCACTTAAGAATTAATGCTTAATTATGTTTTGAAAACAATGGTGAGTAATCTTAATCAACAATCATGACCTCCACAAATTCTGTATCATAAAAGCGGGAATGTAATCATTATATTCTTGCAAAAGAGATCGGCTAACCTTTATGAAAATATTAAAATCTACAGGTCCAGAAATACTTCATGCATGTATGGCAAAATAATTGATGCCATCGTGAGTCAGAATTCCTGCATTCTTTATAATATAAAAAGACGTATAGCATAGTGGTCTAATCTGAACATTTTCTCTGCTTCTTAACTTTCATATGGAAACCACTTGGAAAAGTGCAGTTCGCAGGGTCAGCCTGCTAGTACAGAGGGCAGGATGGGGGGGAATGGATGGGGGGTTGGGGCATTGGGTAAAACATGCAATACAGAAACAGGAAAAAAGGAGGAAAGGGGTATGCAAATTTAATTATACTCCTTTCAATGCAGTTATTTCCATAGTCCTCCAAATACTACTATGTGATTAAAATAGGTGTAAAAAATATTGAAGAATGGTTACATTGTGACACTGCACATTTAAAATCACTGTGTCTTTTCGGTAGCTTGAAAGCGGGCAGAGTTACTGTGTTGGAAACCCCTAGTCTTCTGTTTTCTTTTTGATCAGTCTTCTTATTCCATTCCACAATGCTACATTTCTCTTATCCGATAAACTCCAATAGATTGGCAGCAGAATTTAAGCACTTGGACAGTTATCTTATTGAGATAGCTTCAACAAATAAAAACAGAGGAACATTGCGAATTGAATGCATGGCTTTATGAATAGTTGGCAAATATTGTTATTAGCGTAAGTTCTTCACTTTTTGGCCATCATTGCTGTAGTTACTGTGATTAGGAAAGTCACACATAGTATTTGAATCAGAGGCCGTGGCCCATGTGGCATTTGTCTACATTACCGGAACATACCTGCTTTTACTGTTCAAGCACTTGCACTGTTATTTTACATTACCTTTGTTTACCCCTCAGTATAACTGTACCATTACTGTGGGTTATGAAAATTAAGTACCTTGTACAATGCTCTAGAGCTAGAAGAAGCAGAACTGGGATTTGAGCTCAGGTTAACCTGACGACAAGGCCCATTTATTTTCTACTAAATCATAAAGTTGCAGCTGATCATAGCTTGTGTGTCTGAAAGCGTAAGTGCATCTACATGGGTTTTCTCATTAGTGGAGACAAGGACATTCCTGAAGATAGTACAGTTGGTGGGGATTCCCTGTTTGTGTTTTAAATTTTAAAGTTACAATCTATGTCCAATATCCCACGACAGCTGTACAATCAACTGCTTTCATTTTCTCGCACTATTTTAAGTCACATTTCTCAATGTGTTGATTTGCTCCTTATGGGTGCTTTGAGTAATTTTTATTAGGTAAAGATTGATATTTAAAAGGATTCTAGTATGTAAATAGTGATATTTAGAAAGCAAAAAGTCACCCATGCTTTGAGAACATCAATACATCAGACTTTTAATTGACAACTTGCAGGACCCGCTTGTGATTTATAGCTCGATTACAAACTCACTCTTTCTGCTCTGCCAACGGAATTGGCAATATTTTGTTAGCCCAGATGGTACATTAGCCTTGGCCAGCTGGTTCTCCCCATGCCGCCTCATCATAGGACCATACAGCAAATATTGCCACGTATGACCCGGATCAAGAGGTAACACAGCAAAGGCTTCATGCCTGGCTTTGCCCTCAGGGCATATGGACATGGACCCGAATGAGATTTATGCATCCAGAATTTTACACTCTATCAAGTCGCCTGCAGTCATTTGCTTTCCTGACCTGACTTTAGAAGCTGCTTATACTAGGCATACACAGATGTGTTTATATACCCAGCATTTTAAAACTTGTTTTATTATTGTATTTTAATGCTCATATTTCAATTGTTTTGTTACTTTTTGATAATACTTTAAAATTCAGTCAGTATTAAATAGTTTGAAATTTTTAAAAGTGTAATTATTTAAAATAATGTCAATATCCTAAGTACAGTTTGATAGAGCACAGATTAAAAAAGGAGATATTTCTGATTGATTTGAAAGTCACTTTCCTTTTGAGAGTGCTTCACAGTAGCTACTATATATCCTATAACTCACAGGTTGAAGTGAATATTCATATAAATAATTTAAAAACACTACACTGTGCAAAATTTCAGATTATGAGTGACATGGGAGAAACTGAGATGGAAAATCACAGTTAAAGACTACTTACTACAAAAAGCAAAGTTTTGGTTATGTTGGTTTGCTTTGGCAGGAGTACACACTTAAATTCCATGCCTTTACCTATGCTCCTGTCCTCCTTAAGAATTTTTCCCTTTAAAAATATATAAAGCTCACATGTTTTACATATTAGATCCTTCTCCATGGTTCTCCTTGTGGGTTGAATTGGGTACTAACACATACTAGTTTCGTTTTGTGTACGTGCAATGGTGGGGTAAAAGTGAAATACAAGTGGTGTCCTTGGAGACGTGATTCTATTTGAGCCACAACCGTAGCATCAGCAGCTGTAGGAGCTTGTCCATATGTTATGTGATGTTTGTACAGTGCTGTTGGCAAAAAAAGTAATTTTTTGTGTTCAGTACTTGTTCTGATTATGATTTTCTAAGGGCATTGGTAGAGAAAAAGTGCTTTTTATATCTGGGGTAGATTCTTTCTAACTCTTTCCACATACCTTTGTGTATATAGGTACATACACATATACAGCATTTCATATACATCGTGTGCTATACTTACACATGTGCTATATGACATTTATCAGCTGACTTAATGTTAATTGGAAATCTAATGTTTGCTTCATATACATCTTTAATAACGTTGTTGTCTGCACCAGGTGAAATGTTTTTGAAGTGTTTGGAACTATTCTGTTGAGAATCCATTATGAGGTGGTAAGTTTTTTATTAAGGAATATAATTTTTTCATAAATATTATTTCAATATATGTGATTTTTGCAAGTAAAGATTTTTCTGAAATTCATTTAATTATTTCTATACAATGGGTAGACCTCACATCGTAAGTTCAAACTAAGTACTTATATGCTTGGTATTTTAAAATTATATTTTAATTCATATGTGTTTACACAGGAATTTTTTCAGATACTGCTTGATTTTCAAAATACTTTAGATTACTTTCAGCAGCCATAGTCAGTCAATTAACGTTTTTATTTCTAGTCTGGGTTCCTTACACCCTCTTTTTATTTATACCCATTTCAATGTTCATTTCCTGAGAGTTTCTCATTTGTATACTTATAATGAAAGGTTTGGGATTTTTTTAAACTTCAGTGTACTGCTTTGTATTTAAAAATAAAGTGGGACAAAACAGCTTCTTGAACGATAGACTCTTTTTCAAGATACCGTTTTACTGGATCTACTTATTACATTTCATATTAGAAATTTAATAGTTTGGTCACTTAACAGTTTAAATATCCTGTAGTTTGCTGCTCGGTTTCACACAGAGTCAGAATGTTTTCTGGATCGCAAGGCTTTTCACTGACACTGCTCTGTCGCCTCACAATTGATAAACCCGGTGCATCAACTATCACAGTGGCGTCGCGATCCAAACGGTTACTGGTGCGCTCTTACCATTAAGTACATATGTTTTACTATTACCCAGTTACTTTGGATTTATCATAATTTTTTGAATTGTTTGCTTTTATGTCTAAGATAATTTACATAGTGGTATGAAGGCATACTTGATCGTATCTCTATTTTTTGTCATGAATATATTACTGTTGTACTTGAAATTCACTTCATAATTAATATTTCTGGCAATTAATAGAGGTGGAGGGCTCAGAGCTCACTGAATGACTGGCAAGGATTAAATTCTGATTAAATTTCTGCCTTGATCAATTTCTTTTTGCGCTTGTGTGGGTACTGGGAATTGAACTCATGACCTTGCACTTGCCAGGCAGGATGTGCTGCTGAGCTATATCCCTGGCCCGGCCTTGATAAATTTTGGTTGCAAAGCAAACCATTTCATTCCTCTGCACTTTGTTTGTTTTAAAATGGGCCAGGCATGGGAGTGAAGCTGAAACAGTAACAAAAATTCTTTCTAATTTTCTTTTCAATAATTCAATAAATGTATAATTTTAAGTTATATTTTGGAACCATAAATAGATACTCCTTAACTGAGAGTAATGTTCTCTTAAACCAATTCAAAATTTGAACATATGTTAAGTCAAATATACATTTAATAATCTAATTTAGCCCTGCACATTTTTTAGGAACGCTGTACACAGAAGAGCATTTGCTCTGCAATTACAGGGGTGAGTGGGAAATGTGGTTCACTTCTGCAGCACAAGAATATGAAAGAGACCTCTTCCCACATAGTACTAGGTGGAGAAGAGATCAAAATTCAACATACTTTTGACCTTTTTCAATATAAAAACAAAGCACAAGTCAAGCAATTATAAGTTGTTTTCTGTTACGGAAATCTTTTAATTAGAGGCATGTTTGGTGTATGGAAATCATGAATACAAGTCAAAGAGGTATTTGATAATTGAGAATGTTGCATTTCATGGACTCAAATTATTTCAGTTTTTCAGACACAAGGAAGAAAAAGCAAAAGCTAGTCATTGTTAAAAATTTAGTTCCAGAGGAATAGCCACAAACATTAAGACTTGTCCTCAGCTTCCTCATTTATAAAATACATACAATGTACTTCAGAGTGCAAACTACAAGCAATTATGTTTTCTGTCATCTTTCCTTCACTATAATTGTTCTGAAAGAACCTCATAAGATAATTTAAGAGTTCAATATCTTGCAAGTATTTACACTGTTGTAAGGAAAATGCTTAGTAGGGTTTGGTATTCAGCCTGTAATATTTGATTTCAGTTCAACTTAGTAATATGGTTACAGGTATTCAGAATCTGTAATCTGGAAAAAACCATTACCTCTGATGTTAATTGAGTTACTATTTCTTAGCACCTGCTTTCTCTCCCACACTGCGCTGCACATTACAACTTCCATGGAAATGAAAGACAATTACATGCACGGGTACTGGGGTAGTGTTCAAGGAACAAACTAACACATGTGATGCAACCACATATTTAAAACATATTTTATAATTCTTGGACAAATAGGCTTAATTTTCCATGAACAATGAATTTATTCACTGTGCAAGTGAACTCTTCACTTTCATTTGAAATATTCAGTAAAAAAATACATAATAGTATTTATACTGAAGTTGCTTAAGATATATTCACAATAATCAATTTACAGGTGCTCCTTACATTCATTTGTACCTGTGTGTTTTCATTTGGCACTTGGAATAATCTTCAGGAAATACTCTTACCAGCAATATGGGCAAAGCTTTGTGAGGGCTAATTAGTTGTAAGCTGCCTGGAGACATATGCGTGCTGTGACTTGATGTTTACATCAATCTGCATGGCTCAAGCACAACTCTTTTCCTATAGCAAGTTTCCCCCTTTTGGATGGTATAGTTTTATAGAGGTGCTATTTGACATGGGTAGCCATATGCAATAATTAGGTGTGGAAACAGCTTCTTTTGTTTTGGGAGTCTCATAACTTTCAAACAGATTCATTTTTACACACTGACACACACTCACCATCTCAGAGGTGTTAAAATTGTGCCTTTCCAATCTTGTTCTGTTGAACTGCACATGCTATCGGAATAGACAATATTGTTCTTCTCTGTGTTTCTTTATGGATACACTACCTGACATATGCCTACTACACAGTATATGTTCAATGATTGTTTGTTCTACTGAACAGCATATCACTGATGCTTTTTTTCCACTTCACTAGTCCCTTAAATTTAATCCTCACTCATGACACACAAAAACAGCATAGTATGCCATAAATGACTGCTAACAATCAGTGTTCTGTTATTGTACAGAAGTAATCCATCTTAGTAGCAAGTGAAAAATGTTGCCTTCTTGGAACTTATCCATTAATTAGCTGGGCGCCTTGAGGAGCTTATCTTCCCTGGGGCTCTGAATCTATGGCCATTGAACACAAGAGTTGATTTCTAAGCTCCCTTCCCACTGAACTCTTGAGTCTAGAATTTCTAATTTGCATTCTGGATTTTAAATTTACATTTCTTTACCTAATCACTTCCTAAAGATGAGTATACATATAGAAACAGTGCTGTGCATTGTTACTGAGATAGGTACGCATCCATGGGTGCCTGTGTGTGTCATGTACAGAAGGATGCTGGTCAGCTTCCAGGCAGCTCTGGTGAGGAGAGAAGAGGGACAGAGAGAAGAAGGGAAGGTTCTGTCTGGAGTTGAAAATGCACTTTGTTTTAGTCCTCTCTTTCACCTATTTCTTTATATATATAAATCTACACATATGAGTTGTGCAGTTTTCAAAAATATAAATATAAGAAGTAAAAGTCTGAAACAGATGGTAATTTAATTCTGGAAATATAAGTGTTTCCTATATCCATTTTCTTTTTGCTTCTTAAACCATTTTGCTATATAAATTACAATTAAACTTATATGTGGCAAAAATATGTAGTATTTAAAAAAGCAGTTTGCAAATAGGCTAAAGACTGAGGGTTAACAGTCTAACTTGTGTTTTCATATTGCCTTTTGTACGACGGACAGATTTGCTTTGTGTTAAATCTATGAAATTTGTAAGACAGAGAGCCTGGACGACATTCAAGACATCAATTTCAGGACGACATGATTTAGTTTGTTTTGTTTTGTTTTTGTTTTCTCAAAATAATTCTATCTGGGAAAAGTAAGAGAACAACAAAAAAAGCCTCAAACATATTGTCACCTCCTTTCTTCCTTAAAACTTTATTGTAGTAGTTAAATCCCTAGCTAATAACTGCCCTTCCAATAGACTGAATTCTGCCCTTAGACACTTCTATAGAGCTCCCGATGGGCCCAATTCTGCTGTCCTCCTTCAGGCAAAAACTCCCTTTGAATTTAAACAGCCTCACTTAGGTACTGTGCTAATAAGCAGGAAAGACACACAAAGAAAGGTGTTTGCTTGTGTAAGCATGGCTGACTCAGGCTCTTGAGGTAGTGCAACAAATAATCCATAAAGAGATTTAGGCAACTTTACATTCTCCCTAAGACATTTACTCACTCAGAGTTTTCCATGAATTCTTTCTATTCTGCTCCATGTAAATTCTTCTCCTGAAAGTAACTGTAAAATACTCAGGGACGCTCTAGTTATCACATTTGAAGAAACTTGGTGTCTTAGTTCCTTTCCTGTCACTGAGACACAGTCCCTGACAGCCACAACTTAAAGGAGAAGAGGCTGGTGGGGCTCAGAGTTCGGTCCCTGGGAGGCCAGCTTCAGGACGTGGCAGAGGGGCATGTCCAGGAAAGCTGCCCCTGTGCTGGCACCGGAAGCAGAGGGAAGTGAGGATCTGGGAAGGGAGAGGCACAACAGCCAGTGACCTGCACCTTTCCCACCAGGTCCTAACTCTGAACCAGCCTCCTAAGCCTCTCCGCCCTTAAACTGGGAGAGTCATGTTTGTTCCAGCAATGAAGAAAGTGACTACCCTCCACCTCCAGAGCTCTCTACTATCTACCTACTGTTTTGTTTTGAGATAGGGTTTCACTATGCAGTTCAGGCTGGCCTTGAACTTGCAGCCATCCTCCTGCCTCAGCCTCCTGAATGTTGGGGTTACGGGTGTGTGCTGCCACACCCTGCTGCCTGTTTACAGTAGTCACAATAAACAGAGGAAGGCAAATTTCAGCCGCTAAATTCATTTTAAGCATTAGATTTTTAAAATTAATATTAGCAGGGAAGAAATCTCATTTTGTGCATTGATTTGAGTATTCATGGCTGGCCTTAAGTACACTTGGAGGGAGTAGGTAGTTTTTGTCCTTAATTTCCTTCCCTTCCCTTCCCTTCCCTTCCCTTCCCTTCCC
>PVLD010034487.1:0-12631 GCA_004027595.1 Dinomys branickii | reverse complement strand
TATAATTCTGTATTTCCTCAGTCGTTTTTGTATTAGCAGAAATGAAGATAACTTTATATTATACAGCATCCAGTGAAAATTCCCTACTATCTTATCTATAATTTGGTATTTCCTTTAATGTTTTTGTGTTAACTAATGTGAAGAGAACTATGTAATACAACATCCAGTTCTAATTCCCTACTATATTCTGTATAACTTTGTATTTTCTGTATTGTTTATGGCTTTTCTGGTTCATATGTCTCCATTCTTTTGTCTTTAAAATAAAATTTAAAAAAAACAAAAAAAAAACAACAAAAAAAAAACCAAATACATATACCTTTGTAACTACATTTCCATAACCCAGAGTTTTCCTTTTATCACTTCTTTTTCAGTGCATTCACCTACTGAGAGTCATTTGGGTTATTTCCAGCTTCCAGTTACTATGAATAAAGCTGATGTGAGGTTCACGCGTAAGTGTTTGAACATGTTTTCACTGAAACACCTATGATTTGAACCTCTGGGTTATATGCTATTGAAATAGCAGATAGGGCATAGCTTAGACTGGCTGGGAAGAGAGGAGTGGCAGGATCCCAGAATCTATGCAGAACCACCTCTCTAGGCCCTATATGTAGAAGTTCTTCGAGATGTGGGTGGCATAAGAGGACACAAAACCCACGAATAGCTCGCTACCATGGCTTTTCGTCATGGTACCATGCCCTGCGTCCCTTAGTGTGTACTTTTACTTTGATTTTTTCCCTTCTTTTACTTGGCCCAAATTTGCTTTGCAGAGTGTTTCTCCCTTACCCTTCACTCTTCAATTTTCAAATAAACTCAGCTATTTCTAGAAGGAGTCATCCAATAACCATATTTGTTATAAGAAAGTGCAAACTGTTTTCCAGAGTGATTGTACCATTTCACATGCCCACTAGCAATGTATGACCCATGGCTCTGCATTTACACCAACACTTGCTATTATCAGCATTTTAAAGTTTAGCTATGCTGGTTGCTGTGAATTAGTGTTTCATTTACCCCCAGTAATATCATTTCTGGTCCCTTCAAATTCGCTGATTACAGTCACTAATTAGACTCATGAATAAACAGAATAAACAGGTAGTGACTATCATTTTGAAAGGCTTTTCCAATAAGCAAGGGAATATTCTCTGGTGGTTTAAAGATTATTTGTTTACTATTTATTCCTGGCTAAAATACGGACATTGAATTTGTCATATAACCCAGTTCTCCATAAATAGGTTACTACAATACAATGCAATTCCTGGAGAAAATGATACTGGGTCTTTCACTGTCTCATAATTTAAAAATATGAATAGAGAAACTAAGCACCAGAAGCTAACCACCACTACCCATTACCATTCCAGAGCGCCTATTACAGTTTGTATCTACGTGTCCCCCCAAAGCCTCATGCAGGTATAGAGCTTTTTTCAGAGGTGGTTGAATTTACACTGTATGACTGATTTGTAGTGCAATGCTGGGGTTAAGTGTGCTGGGATGAAGAGTGGGTGATTCCAAGATCAGTCCACTGATTGAATTGGTATTGCCCTAATCCCAGTAGGCTGGACAGAAGGGACAGAAAGAGGCTTGTCTCACTCTTACTGCTTTTGCTGTCTTCCACCACCATGAACAGTTGCCCCTCTGCCATGTGCCACCCTGTTTTGGAGCCAGCTGATTATGGATTGAAACCTAATAAACTGAACTAAATAAAACTTTCCTCCTTTAACTTTGGGTGTCAGGAATTTCGTCTCAGCAATGAGAAAAGTAACTAACACAGTACCCTTCATATTCTTTGTGCTCCCTCATGAGGACACTCCTATGGGAGATCTGGCAGGGGTTCTTTCACCTTTTGAAGGCCTAGAGCTGACAGTAGGAGAAGGTGCTTACACATGAACTATTTCAAAGTGTGTGATGAGAGCTTGGGAGGAGAGGAGGGCTAAGGGAGAAAACAATCTTCTGCAGGGGCAGAAACAACTCCAACATCCATGGGTAGTTGGAAATAGCTCCAAGTCCCTCGAGAATGGCAAGACTGTTGCTATGGATGGTATACTGGTAAGTCAGGTGTTCATTAGAAAATGACTGCCCATATATGAACATTCTTTGAACATTTTCTACTTTCTCAATAAAAATTAGAAGAAAATGCAAAACTGCTTCAAATGAAAGAGATTTTCTATTTACACTGCCTTTGAGTATCAGTTGCATAGGTATGAAAACTGTCCTCTCTGTAATATAATGGTAAAGACAAAAATCAGTGGCGGCTCATACAAGAAATCTGGAATTCTAGCTTTAGTTTTGAATTTATTAGCATGGTCTCCAGAGGCAAGTAGAAGAATATGAACAAAACAGCCTTCTCTTTTAGAATACTGCATTCGTAAAATGCACAAGGGAGGAGGCACCAAGAATGTTGGCCAGAGCCAGGCATTTTGCTCAAGGGGGGGAAAAATCTAATTCTTTACACTTTATTAAGTGATTACACCCTTGTTTCCTATGGTAAAATTACACGGTAAACAGCACCTACAGATTATAGGGATCTCAGCTGGAAATAATTCGTTAACAGTGAGCCACAAGGGATACAGCCATTATTGCTAGCGATGCTTCAGATATCACTATGAATACACTTTTCTTAATATCTAAATCCGTAACATTATTGGGTTCTTTTTTTATATGACATAGGATGGGTTTAATTAATTTTCTATTTCATGGCTAATACTTGATTGCACTAGATGATTCATAGGAAATGACTCACAAACGTCTTGAAGGGAGGGACCACACCTCATCCCTTTGTGTACACCTGGTGTGTAGCCTATTGGCCTGGAACACAATAGCACCCAAATAAATATCTATCTCTTCAAACAGTAATTCAACTCTCTTGGTTCATTTGTGCTGCTATAACAAAATACCTGAGACTTAATTCATTCATAAAGTGCAGTAATTTATTTTCTCATAGTTCTGGAGTCTGGGGAATCCAGGATCAAGGTGCAGGTGTGGGCTACTCACTGCTTCCGAAATGGTGTCTTGCTGGTGCACCCTCTGTGTCCTCACATGGGGGAGGCAGAAAGTAAGAGGGATGAATGCTTCATGAAACTTCCGTTATGAGGGCCTTATTCCCATCCACAAGGGCAGACCCTCATGGCTGAACTGCTTTTTAAAAGCTGCACCTAGGGGGCACATTCAAACTACAGCAAGGCTAGGATCAATCCATTTCTTAGACTCGGGATTTTACTTGACCTTCATTGGTCCTACTTTTTGGAGATCAACGATGGACTTATGCTAGCAGTAATGGCGAAGCTTTTAGAACTTTTAATGATAAACAACAACTCTCTGCAGCACGACTGCAATAGGTTCATGAACACTGGGCTAAGGACTCAACACGCTACTGAGAAGAATCAAGTGAACTGGTGTGTAAGAGTGAGAAGCCATGTACGACACAGGTAGGCCAGCAGTTTTCAAACACTGGCATGCATCAGAATTGCTAAGCATAAGCATGAAAATGCAGAATCCTAGGCCTAACTTTCCCTAAATTTAGATTGAGTAGGCCTGAGGTCTGACCTTAGACTGGATTTTCAACGTCCTTCCAGGAGATTCTGATTGTGTCCCTGAATCACACTCAGAGAATCTGCTGTATCATTTATCCTTCAATCAGACTGAAAAGGCTTTTCTCCCTGAAAAGGCTTAACTCTCTCATTTTTCCTGCTACACTGGGGCTTCTGCATATTTAGTATTTTTTACCTTTCTTTCAGTTGTTCTTAGAGTTAGTATGTTTATACAAATTGATAGTTTATTTCTCATAACAGGAGGCAGGTATATACTAGGCTTTCTAAAATCAGCAAATTGCCATTTTAAGAAAGTTTCTCTTTCAAAATCGAGTTATTCTTATTGCAACCACTGCGATCACTACCACCATTCAATAATATTCATCTGGGACTTTCCAATAAATAAAAAGCATATATTATATTCTCTGAGATATTAGACAAAATTTCCAAGGGATTCCATCATAGCAAGATATGACTTTGTCATTACACATAAATAGTACTGCCCTAACTAGTTTGAGGAATGCCATCGATATAAAATAAATACAAAAGGTTTCACTGAAGAAACTTTTAATCTTAAGAACTTTTAATTTGGGCTGTGGATGAAACTAGGCATAATGCTTGCCTACCGAAGGCAAAGCCCTAGGCTTTATCCCTAAAATGGGAGGGGAATGCAGGGTGGTGGTGGTGGTGGTGCTGGTGGTGGTGGGAGACCATCAATTCTCTATATTTTATTAACAAAAGTTATGCAGAGGGTCTTTTAGGGTGTTGTCTTCAACACAAACACTGAATACTTGCCACATGGAGTGATGATTTAAACACTGTCTTTAATATGTATAGAAAAACAATGTGCAAATAATACTGAGTTTCTTTGCAGTGCAATGATAGTGCTCCATAGCAGGAGTTAGTAAGCTTTCAAAAGCAGTAACAGGAAGGGAAACAACACGTGTCAGTTATGCAACAGAACACACCAGTTCCTAGGAAAGCAAATAAAAATGCTCAGCACTGATCATAATATCCTACGGGCGCTGACGCTGGTGTGGTGGAGACGGAAGGGGCAGCAATCAGCCCAAATGCCAGACACAACTGGCCCCTGTTATGGTTTGTGTGTGGATGTCCCCCCAAAGCCTCAGGCAGTCACCGGGCGGGCTTCTAGAGTTCATGACTGATTCATGCTCCCCTGCTGGGATCTTGGGTGTCAGTGCTACACTTGCCCTGGGGCAGGTAGTTTGCATACAATATAATGGAGGGAAAGAGCCTTGCTCTCTGACACTCCTCCGCTTTTGCTCCTGTTGCTTTTGATGTTTTCCGCCATCATGAACTGTTTCCCTCTGCCATGTGCCACCCTGTCTTGGAGCCAGACAAGTAGAGACTGAAACCTCCACAAACTGTGAGCTAAATAAACCTTTCCTACCTTAATTTTGGGTGTCAGGTATTTTGTCTCAGCAATGAAAGTAACAAGACAGCACCTTGGACATCCCTGATGTGAGTGCCAGGGTCTGCCATCCTCTCATGTAGATATGTTGAAAGATGACTGAAATTATGTAGTAGAGCTAAACCTAAAAGCTAAACATAACCAACATTTTTCATCACATACAATGCTGAAGGTGTCACTGAATCCAACATACTAGGCAGTTTGACTTAAAACTCACTGTTTAGGAATGCAAGTGATGGAAAGGAGAAATAAAAAATAAAAAAGCAGCATCTTTGTTTGGGGGGTATTACCATATTGTGGCAGGACTCTGAAACCTCTATTACAATTTCTACCTCAAGCTTTGACTTTTCATCACTTTCCATTTGGGGCCTATACAGATCACATAAAGCTAAGCAAATAATGCCACATAATCTTAATTTCTCTTCTTGTTATGGGCAGTATGCTCCTCAACAGGAGGTTTATTTGTGGGTTCAGAATGGCTGTGGATTTTTCCTCTGGATGAGGGTGAATCTATTTAAATGTATATGAAGGGGAGAGGTGAGTTATACTAAAGACACAACTGATAATGCAAAAGGGAGAAATGAACCCATCATCCAACTTGCAGTTTCCTAGGTTCAGCTCTATTCCTCACATATGAAACACAGCTGGAAAAATACTGGTTTTCTGAATTGACTGTCATCAGTAGAAAACACAAAATGTGTCCAGCTTTTGTAAGACTTTGAAATTCACAACTGCCACATATGTCATGTTTACCTCATTGATCTATTTATTGTTGGAGTCAGAGTCATGATTAATGTGAACTAGCAGGAGAGATGCTCAAAGTTAGCTGGTTGACCAGAATTAAGGACAATGCTTATTGCTGACATGTGTATAGATGCGATGACAGAAAGATACTCAATAACCTTTGGTCTGACCAAAGATCTTTATAACATAATCACAGAAAGGGAAGCATAAGAAATACTCTAAAAGACACACTAAAGCATAGCTTCAAATAATGCAGCATAGCTGTGGGCTGCTAGGGAAAACATCAGAACAGACTTGGAATGCAACAGTGTGGAATTTAAAAAGTTTTTGTACAAGGGCTTTCAGATCACCACAAGCTGAACACAGAAATATAGACAGTGAAAGGCACTATAAATAGCTGCTGTAGCCAAAACTTAAAAAGTAGTGTGTTTGTATGTCATATAGAATGGACTTTGGTTGAAGATTTAGTTTTGCTTCCCTAGAGTATGGCTGAACTCAGTAGTGACATCTCTGAGTAAGGGGAAGGGCAGCATTATATTTTGGATGTCACTGCCTTCTATTAGAAGTGTCAGTTTATGTAATTTGTAATTCTTCATCTTTCCAAAGTGAAAAGGCCACCAGGCATTGTTACACATGCCTATAATCCCAGCGATTTGGGAGGCAGGAGGACTGCTGTGATATCAAGGCCAACCTGGGCTAGGTAGTGAGTTCAAGGCAAGCCTGTATTATAAAGCAAGACCCTATCTCTAAAACACATAAATAAACAAATGAATGAATGAACGAATGAATGTAAAAAGCCCTTGCATGGAAGAATAAAAATATTCCACTTGTAATAGAAGGATATCAGTAGAGCCTATCATTTATGGATAGAATCAGCTTATAACTGCAACTCTGACCTCTGAAAGCAGTACTTCAAGTATATACTCTTAATGAAGAATTGCTAAAAGACTCCTGAAGACTTCAAAACAATGTTGCATTTTGCCTTTATAAAGCTGAACTAATGTAGGCTAGAGTATCATTATGACCAAACTGTAGATGCTTGTGTAATATACTTATTTTCTTGTAAACAGCATTCTACAAAATCTCTTCTGTTCCTAATGGAGACCTTAAGCACAAAAATTACCTCTAAAACATATTCGACCACAGTGTTCAAGGTGAGCTATGGAGAAGGGATAAAAGCAAGGTAGCCAGTGAAAAGAGTGGCAACACTCAGCACATAGGGGAGGGTGGACAGGAGATAAGAAGTAATTAAGAAATAGATGACTTAATTCTGAGAGGGAAAGGTGTTCCAAATATTGAACAAAAATTAAGTAGTTGGGAAGAGTTTAGGGAAAAGTGAGTCATACAAGGGTAATCAAAATACATGATAAATGTCTACATTTTAAAAATTTATTCTAGTGAAAGACATTGCCATTAATCCCCCACAAAACGTTCCCACTCACTTTGAATACACTTATTCACTAGTTCCTGCCACTTTCTGCAGCAGTTCTGGAAGTCATCTTTCCCATTTTTCAGAGGTATGACAAAGAATATGGTGAATGCCGCTGCCAAGTGCCACTTGGCGTCGAGGCAGGTTTGTAAAAACTTTACATAGCACTTTCGTCTACCTACTGACCAAGTCTGCTACTGAGGGAACTCTAGCTTTTCCCCCAAGTCAAAATCACCACGAAAGTTAAAGTTTGAAATTGATTCAGGACATTGAGGTAGCCACAAAAGCACAACTAAATATTTTTTAATTCAGTGTATTTTTTGATCAAACCTTATTCAATTTAAACTGATGATGAAGTAAATTGTAGAGTGTAGAATCAACCGTTATAATTTGGGCTCAGATAATGAAAGAAGAGCTAGAAGCAACATTCCAAACAGACGCGTGGGAAGGCTGTGAGACAAAGAAATACATGTAGATGTGTGGCGAGTGCACATTGATTCAAGACGAGCCACAGAGATGTTAGTACAAAACAGGAATCTCAGAGACCCATCGATAAGTTCAAAGGGGAAGGCTAAGCTACCTCAAGGGCAGGCAGGTTCATCAGAGCTGATGTAATCAGCAGAGATTTAGTCCAGAACAAAAGACTGACTCAAACCTGCGGATTGGGAAAAACAGTAAAGGGCCTGGGATATAAGTCCAGATTTTAAATACTATACAACCAGACAGAATTATTAACTGCATAAAAGGACTTGAAAGAGAAATTTTGGACCTCAGAAGACCATTTCATTGTAAGATTACACAAATCCAAAGTTGATGCCATGCAGTCTTCAGTTAACTTGGAATTTTAATGCCTCTTGTGTCCAACTGTGGTCAGGGACTCCCCTGAGTTAAATATCAAACTGGCTTTGTGACAGTGTAGAAGTCCAATACTGTTTCACCACCTATAAAACTGACAGAAATGTTTTTGCAAAATGGCTATTGATCAGAATCTAGTAGAAGTATGCTTCTGTGGAGACGTTATTTTCTCAGAGGAAATGCTTGACTCTTCCTTAGGGCTATGACAGCCAGTGAAGAAAGCCTCATGCTAAGTACTATTTCATGAATATTTTCATAGTATCACAACAGAGCTACTCAGTCAAAAAGAAATTAGGATAAAATATAAACAAACAGTGTAACAAAATAATCGATTCATTAGAGAGAACTTATACATATCCATTTTTGATTATTAGTATTAGGGATTAAACCCACCTTTCCACTGAACAATGGAGATTTAGATTTTATTACTATTTACTACTAACTTCTGTTAGGAAACCTAAACCCTAATGAATGCTCTAATGTCTAGTAATAGCTAAACAAGATTTACTTGTCCAGACCCTAGCTAATGGCAAACAATCCACATACAGCTCATAAACTACAATTTAACAAGAGTTCAGGCATCTGGACCGAACAGTTTTAACTTTTCTATCAAGACTCCATTAAAATAAAATTAAACAAATAAAAGTATAAAAGAAGACAGTAATAGAGACAATAAGGAAGAAAACAGATTGAGTATTCTGAAAAAAAA
Organism: Dinomys branickii; assembly: GCA_004027595.1. Classification (NCBI taxonomy): domain Eukaryota; kingdom Metazoa; phylum Chordata; class Mammalia; order Rodentia; family Dinomyidae; genus Dinomys; species Dinomys branickii. Next base: position 3,941 of record PVLD010034487.1, on the reverse strand, counting down.
GTAGATAGAATACCATCTGATTAATATTCACACAGAAAGTGAGAGAAGGGACTTACAATGTGGGAGGGTGTTCGTCTGTCCTGTAGGACAACAGAGAAGTTTGAAAATTGAAACTACTACATAAGGTTGAAGATGGGAATGAAAGATGAGAAACCAATAGGAAATCTATACATTGAATAATCCTCTCCTTTCCTTGTGTATAGAACCCTTAGCATTCAGGCATTTATTCCCTTGGGGGAAAAAAAGGAATTTTTCATCTAAAGAGACTGAATAAATCATAAAACAACTGAGGTAGCTAGTATGGGAATTAGTAACCAAGAGGAAAGAGCCCTACGTTTTGGAACTTAGAACTCTCCCCAACATAACGACTCCATGTACTGGGATGTGGTTATGGACTCATAGACTTCATATTTGGGGCAGGAAACAATTTTGCTCAATTTCTAGACATATTGTGGAATTTTAGAAAGTGAAATAGAAGGGGCCAAGATGGCACACTAGAGAATGGTAGTGAAGTGCAGCCTGTCTCGGACCAAGAGTAAAGACACAGGGAAGACAACAACGTGGTGAAGGGAAGAAGAGTTGTATCTCTGAAATAAGGAGGGAGCTGACAGGAAGCCTGGAAACGAGAAGACAGAGAGTCAGGCACAGCACAGAGAAAGGAATGAGGCAGTTCAGAGCACTCACTCCAGCTCCCAGGGAGGAGGACCTGTATCTACCAGTGCGGAGTGAACCCATAGGGGGACAGGTACTCCATGGAGAGACAGTAGACAAGGACAGCAACGCACATGCCAAGAGAAGCACAACACTACTATAAAACTGCAAACACACCATGGTATTTTGCTCTGAAAGCATCGCCCTTCACTTATTAGGCTAGACTGGGAGAGGAAATCCAGTGCAGCATCCAGCATATTTGAGAAGGTTTACCGGGAGCCGTTTGGGAAAGGGGGAACTGGTGGGTCGAGATGCAGAGGAGCTGTAATGCAGTTTCAGTGTCGCCCTGGCACAGTGAGTGGGTGGGAGATGGCCGCAGGAGACAGTGGCAGACAAGGCTCAAACTGGACTAAGTTTAAGCCCAGACCAGAAAGGACGCAGGAGTCCTGCCCTCCAGACAGAGAAGTGTGTGTGGTTTCCAGAGGAGGCTGGATCGGCTGGATCAGAAAGTGCTGGCATTAAGTCTAGAAGACGGTCTGACACATATACCACTACCCTGCCCCACTATGTACAGCAGCACAGAACTCAGTGGTCTGTTTGCTTTCTCCATCTACCCATGTGAACAAAGATAGAGGTCGGCTGGGACAATTACCACAGCCTGAGGTGTACAGACAGTGGGCCTCTGAAATAGGCAGCACCTCACAAACCTATAGATCATAAAGCTAGGTGGAGAAAACTGTAACTTGGTGTTATGGTTGATACATTGTGTCAACTTGGGGAGTCCAGAGGATTGGCTGAGTGACCCAGCAGGAAGCCAGGGTGCTTACTTTGTACACATCCTGAGTCTGTGGAAGAGGAAGACATGGAGATTATGTGAGTGCTACACCCCACCTGGGGTGTAGGTTTACAATGTAAGGGAAGGAAGGAAGGAGGTTGCTTGCAGCCATTCCTCCCTTTTGCTGGCTGTTTGCTGCCATGAATGTTTGCCCTCTGCCATGTGCCACTCTGCCTCAGAACCAGCCAAGTAAGGACTGAAACCTCCACAAACTGTAAGCTAAATAAACCTTTCCTTCCTTCATTTTGGGTGTTGGGTATTTTGTCTCAGCAATGAAAGAAAAGTAACCAAGACACTTGGGGTTCACAGGAGGAATGGAAAGTGGGAGTTGCCAGAATGACTGCAGCTATAGGTTGATCAGCCTTGGCCAACAAGGTCCACCCAGAAAGGTGAGGCAAGAACCAGCATTCACATACCAAAAGAGGTCTTAGCAGTGCCTTAATATCCCTTCCCTGTATGTGCTGGATTCCAAGACTGGAGCGCATGGACAGAAATCACTCATTTAAAAACACAGAGGAAATTTTTTTGGACTTATATTTTTCATTGATTCTTTGAGGTTTGGGGTGGATCTTTTTTTGTATGTATGTATACCAGGAATTAAACTCAGGACCTTGTGCTTTGCCAGGCAGGCACTTCTACCCCGGAGCTCTATCCCTGGCTGGGATGGATCTTTTTCTTTTAATTTTTCTTCTCATTTCTACTCTTCAGTTTTTCTTATTTTGTCCTGTGTTTTTACTTTTGTCTACTTTTACTTTTATCTGTTAATTTACTTCTACTCCCAAATAGGATGCTTTATGTCATTTCCTCTCCTCCGTCTTATCTTTTCTTTTATATATTTTTCAAGTTTTACTTTTCATTCTCCTACTCACCACCCTATTTATCTTGACTAGTATAACCATTAAGCTTTAATAATCTTATATTAGCATTGAATTCTATTGTTACTAGAACTACAGATTTTGCATTCAGTTGTTGCATTTAGTGGTTATTTACTATATGTTAATATTAGGTTTGCCTTTGTGTTTATACTATAACTATAGTTATCCTTTCAATCATTCAGGGTGGGACATTTTTGGTTCTTACAGTATGTCAATAACCAGTTTGCCTTGGACTCTGTTACTGTTACTCATTTTGTTGCTGTTGCCAAGGTGGAATAGGTATTGCTATGAATTCATTTTTTCTGTATGCCAATATCAAGATTATCTCAGTGTCATAAACAACAATGTGACCTGGTCTGGGAAAATGGGGCCAATTATACTGCACCCTCCCCTCCAAAAATTAACAGAGGTAGTTGGAACCTGGGATGGAGGCAAAGCCTATACTTAGCCATGCCCAAAGTGTATCACTGAAAAGCAGACATTAACTAAAGAGATCTCCATACTAGCAACACTGTCTTCCCACTGTCAGCACTTGCAAAGTTCGGTGTGAATGTGCACACACTCATAGACACGAAGCAACAATACAAACATGAGAAGACAAGGCAACAAAATGCATGCCCAAATGCCTAACTCTTCTAAACCTCATACCTGGATCAACACGGGGAGGAAATAAAAAAACCACAGAGCTGAATTATTCAAAATGATAAAAAAGGGATAAGAAAGCAGATCAACAATATGCTTGGCAAGCTCAAAGGACATACAACTAAACAGATAATTGACCAAATACACAAGAGGACTAATGAATTTACAGAAGACAAAATAAAAAAGCTGGCAGAGCTAAACAAAATGATATAAAACAGGAATGGCACATTTAGAAGAGAATGTGTGTGAACAAACAGGTACCAAACAGAATTTAGGAGATTAAAAGTTCTACTGATGGAGACCACACTGAGGAGATGCTGAGCAGGCTTTAGAATTAATCACCTGGCATTCTATATTAACTTATGAGTCGGTCCCAGGCCCAAGTGATTTGCCTGATGAGCCAGTGGCTGGCATGCAGACCCAGAACTCTCCACAACACAGAAATGATCTCCTGAAGGATAAAATAGGTGAAACTTTTGAAGATATGGCCATAGCCAAGGACCTTCTGAACAGAACTGAATTGTACAGGAAATAGCACCAAGAATCAAAAATTAGGATGTCCAATTTAAAAGCTTCTGCACTGCAAAGGAAACAACCAACAGAATGAAGAGACAACTTGAAGATGTAGAACAAATGGCCATTAAGTACATGAAAGAGTCTTCTGCATCTCTAACCATTAGAAAACTCTACAGAAACAATAGCTCTCATCACGAAATCAAATAACTGCTGGAGATGCTGTGGGGGGAAAGGAACCTGTTTCAGTTACTTTCTTTGTTAGTTGGTACAAAATACCCAACCCTCCCAAGTTAAAGGAAGAAAGGTGCATTTTGGCTCGTAGTTTGTGGAAGTTTCCATCTACAGTCATCTGATTCCAAGGGAGGTGCTGTGACAGGGAGGTGCATCACATAGAGGAAATAGTTCATGACAGAGCAGGCAGG
>PVLD010034486.1:0-12602 GCA_004027595.1 Dinomys branickii | reverse complement strand
TTTTTGTCATTTTTTTGAGACAGGGTCTCGCTATGCAATTCAGGCTGGCCTTGAGCTCCCTTTGTAGTCCAGGGTGGTCTCGAACTCACAACTATCCTCCTTCCTTAGCCTCCCAAGTGCTGGGATTACAAGCATACACCACCATGCCCAGCTCTCATTTTGCTGTTTTGTTGCATTGCTTGTTATATTACACAGTGTGTATTTAATAGAAACATAAAATATCAATAAAATAAAGTATTAAATTCTTAATACATATTGCACATCTAGAATAAACATTGAGGCCAGGGATGTAGCTCAGTGTCACAAGCGTCTGCCTGGCAAGTGCAGGGTCCTGAGTTTGATTCCTGATACAAAAAAAAAAAGAATAAGCATCAACATTTTCACATCAGCTGTGTGCTTGCATAAAAGATAACATCAGAAATAAATTCATATATGAACTACAATGAAAGTACCAGTAGCACGCTACAAAAAATCTTTACTTCAATTATCATACCTAAATAATGAGAAAATAAGATGTCAATAAACTATCAAATGTGTAATGAGTGCTTAGAATAGACATGAACTTTTCACATCAGCTGTTTTCTTGCTGATAAAACCTGAGATAACATCAGAAATAAAAACCTATGTGAGCTGCAATGTAAACACAAACAAAAGTATTACAGAAAGAATTTTACTTCAACTGTCACATCTAAGGCAGTCTTTACACATGACAACTGAATATTCTGTGTATATATCTTGCTTACCCTGGCAGCACATGTGCTTAGCTTTCCTATGTAGCAGGCCATTCTTGTCACCTCTCCTCTTCCTATTTTGTCAGGAGCTATGTATTATGTACTATGTTGTACAGTGTGCAATTAGCTGGGAAATAAGATATCAGTAATCAGTAAAATAAAATCAAATGTGTAATGAGTGTTTAGAATAGACATCAAGATTTTCACATCAGCTGTTCACTTGGTTATAAAACCTAAGAGATAACATCAGAAATAAAAATGTATATGAACTACAATGAAAATACCAATAGAACTCTACAAAAAATGACATTTGCTTCCGTTGTTTCATCCAGTGCAGTCTTCACACGTGAAAACTGCATGTTCATACACAAGTATCACTTACATTGATAGCAATATGTTTTGTTTTCCTGTCTTTCTTGTAGAGCACAGCTGATATCTTTTTGGTTTTCCTGTGGCAGTAGGTCTTTGGGATGCTGCACCTTCCTGTTCGCCTTTCAGCTTACCAGTGTGGTCCACAATTTTTTTTACATAGTTTTTCCTCTGCTGTAAATGGTCTCTTAGAAGTCCCAGTCCCAATCCTCTAAGAAAATTTCTCCACGATAGTTTGCACGTTATTTTCTTTGTAAACTATCAAACTATTTATGCCACACATGTTTAGGATAGAGTAAAACAATAATTGACCAGTACTTTCTGTTTTGAGTGACATCATAGTTGTGCATAACTCATCAACAACATCTATTCCACCTTTGGTTTTGTTGTAGAAAGGTTCCATGTCAGGCTTCCATTCTGTTGAGGTTTCCCTCTCAATATTTCCATCATGATGCAGTACCAGTTTGTTTTTCTTTGCCACATATAAGGCCAATGTAAATCTTTCTGAAATTCAGCCCAATGTGGTGGTGCATACCTGCCTCCTAGCGCTTGGGAGGCTGAGGCAGGAGGATTGCTGTGAGTTTAAGGCCCTCCAGGGCTACATGGTTAGTTGAAGGCCAGCCTGAACTGCATAGTGAAACCCTGTCTCAAAAAGGCAAAAAAGCAAAAAAAAAAAAAATCTGAAATCCAAATATTGTACTGTACAGTTCTCCTTTTTGAAATTGCAACAATTTCATTTGGAATTTCTGCTTTATTCCTGCATACAGTTCCTATGCTCGTCAACTTATATCTGTTAGCAAACGTAACATCAATTGGAAACTGGTGAACCAATTCTTGAATGTCACATTTTGATTAGTTTGGGAGGTGGGAGCAACAAGTGTTCACATCATCATTTGATTTGTTACTATACAAATAAGGACCTAATGGCTGAGTTCCAGGATAAATTTCTAAATTGAAAGCATAATAAGTGTTCTCACCTGCAAAGGCATAAATTTTTATGCCATATTTTGACCCATTGCTTTTCCATAAGTCTTATATTCCTGTGATTACTATGAGAAATCCTTGCTAAGTACAACTGATCTATGAATGCTTTCAGTTCAGCTAGTGAGGTATCATACTAAATATATATTTTTAATGTGGCTATTGTGTATACAGAATGTTTTACTTTTTTTCGGCCTTTATGTATTTCACAGCATCTTGTGGCATTTTGTCTGTTACAGTTTCCAACATTGAATGGCAGTGCTGGCATTGTGTCCAATACATTTCACCCCTGCCAAGACCCTCACTATATATTTCAGACCTAGTTCTAACATTGGATCATTCCACTTGGTTTTGTGACCATTTTGCAACATTTCAGCTAGTCAAATACACATTGCTGTTTTCTTCATCATCTGAATCAAGGAAGTCTGCATTTCCTCTGTCAGTATCAGTCAATTCTTGCCCTATTTTGCATCACAGGAGCTTTCGCTTCTGTGGTGAATGTCATCATCATCATCCACCCACACACTCTTCTGTTATGAAAACATGTATTTTACCATAATGATCATCTTTATCGTCCATACATGAGTAATTGATGATTCACTTCTGACCTCCTCCAAAGCTTGCAAATCTGGTCTTTCATGTGCTATTGTACTGACTTGGGCTACTTCTATTAGAACAATATAAAGAAAACTTAAAAAAAAAACCAACAAATTCTAGCTGGGCATGGTGGTGCATGCCTGTAATCCCAGTACTTGGGAGACAGAGGAAAGAGGACCACCAAAAGTTTGAGGCCAGCCTGGATTACACAGTGAGTTCAAGGCCAGCCTGAACTACATAGTGAGACTCTGTCTCAAAAACAAAACAGAACAACAGCAACAACAAAAATCCAAACAAAAACAAAAGCAAATCCTAGCATGGTGTGGGTGTATATCATATTGTACTCTGATGCTCATGAAAACATAGCAAAGCATTGGGTTGACATTTGTGCACACGTACACATACTTCACCTCTGTTTGTACCAAGTGAGTAAACACAAAGGTTGCTTCATGAATCTCCAGGGAAAGGTACTGAGATGCACAGCTGGCTACTATTAATGCTAAAGTAAAATTTACAGTAGAAAAGTAGTGGGTGTGTATTTGTCACCCTTTGTGTTATGCTTGGTTAAATGTGAAACTTTGTCACCATTTAAAAAAAAGTTCTGACACTGGGTGTGGTGGTGCACGCCTGTAATCCCAGCACTCGGTAGGCTGAGACAGGAGGATAGTTGCGAGTTTGAGACCAGTCGAGCTAAAAGTGAGCTCAAGGCCAGCCTGAACTGCATAGTGAGACCCTGTCTCAAAAAGACAATCAATCAATAATTTTATAGTATATGAATTAAATCTGAAATTTTAAAAGTCTAAATGAAAAAGCACTTACAATTGGCTATTTTGTGCGGGTCTGTTTCTGAGCTCTATTCTCTTTATATTTTTGTCCCTTTGTTTTTATTTGTCAAAAGTACTTTGCGTATTTTTTACCTATCTATATAGATTTTAGAATTAGTTTATATAAAATATTCTGCTTGGATTTCACCTAGAACTTGGTCTGTGGGAGCTTTTTTTTTTTAATAAAAAAACCCCGTTATTAGATTGAGCAGATTTCTTCCATCCCTAGTTTGCTGAGAGATTATGTCATGGATGAGCATTGAATTTTGCCAAATAAGTGCTTCTGCATCAAGGGAGAGATCATGTCATGTTGTTTTCTTTTTTTAAGACCTTTTAAGAAAAGATTTTTCTTTTCTTCCTGCTCCTCTTTCTTTCTTTTTCTTTTCTTTTTTTTTTTTTTTTTTTTTTTGAGATAAGGTCTTACCATGGCTTCCCAAGTGCTGGGATCACAGATGTGCACCACCACGCCTGGTATAAATTGATATTAGGATATTGAATCAGCCTGCATCCCCGGGATAAGCTGTACTGGGCTGTAGTGTATTATTCTTTTTATACCTTGTTGGATTCAGCTTGCTAATTTTTTTTTTCCTGGTTTTTAAGACAGGGTCTCCCTGTTTAGTTCAGGCTGTCCTTGAACTTATTGTGTAGCCCAGGCTGGCCTCAAATTCTTGGTGATCCTCCTGCCTCAGCCTCCCCAGTGTTGGGAATACAGGTGTGTGCCACCACACCTGGCTCATTCTGTTAATGTTTTTGTGATGGGTTTCCATGTTTATGTTCATGAGGGACATAAATCTTACTTTGTTTACTTGTAGGTAGTGTCTTTTAAGTAGTTTTGATATTAGGATAAAGTTAATGCTGAATTCATAAAATGAGTTGGAAAATATTTCCTCGCATTTTTGGAAGAGATTTTATAGGATTCATTTCACTTCTTTAAATGTTTAGTAGAATTTGCCAGTGGGAGAAAAACAGGCTCAGCCATTTTTTGTGGAAGCTTTGATACCAACTTCTCTGTCCCTCCTGACTCAACTTTAATTGGACTACCAAGGCTATTTATTCCCCCTTCCCTCTGTTTCTTTTCTCCTCCTTCTCTTCCTCCTCTTCCCTTTTCCTAAGAGGGACTGAATCCAAACCCTTCACACTGTGCTGCACCCTTAGCCCATTTTAATTGTGTATTTTTAAGAGCCTCACTAAGTTGCCCAGCGTAGCCCCTCAGAAGCCGGGGGTGCAGACCTGTGCTTTCATGCCTGCCATCAGGCTTCTTTCGCCTTGGTGGATTGTGGTGGTTCCTGGTTGAGAGGATTCAGTCTTTTGGTGTCATTTTGTGTAGAGAGTGCTTCTTATATTATTTTGATGCCTATATAGTCGATAATGATAATTCATTCCTAATACTGATAATTTGTATTTTTTTCTTCTTTTCACAGTTTCCCTAAAAGATTATGAATTTCATTGATCTTTACAAAGAACCAGTTTGGGTTTCATTGGTTTTTCTCTATTTTTAAAAATTTTAGTATTTTCTGCTCATCATTTATTTCCTTTTGCTTGCTTTAAGCTTAGTTTATTGTTAACATTTTATTTTAAAATTATTTTTATTTAATTAATTTTTTGTTTATTTGTCTTGTTTTCTTTTGAGACAGATCTCACTTTGTAGTGCCAGCTGGTCTTGAATTCACTATGCAGCCCAGACTGGCTTTGAACTCACTGCAATCCTGCCTCTTCCTCCCAACTCCTGGGATTACAGGTGTGCACCATTATGCCTGGCTTGCTAACTTTTTAAAGATAGAAGCTTAAATTACTAATTTGAGACTCTTCTTTAAAATGTTGCATTAGCTTTTAGTGCTCTAGTTTACTTTCAACTGCTTTTGCTGCATCCCACAATTTTTTATATTTTACATTATTTTGTTTTGTTTTCCAGTGATCAAACCCAGGAAGTATTTAGCTACATTTCTAGTCCTTATTAAAATTTTGAGACAGAATCTTGCTAAATTGCCCAGGTTGGCCTCAAACTTGTGATTTTCCCTCCTTAGCTTGGAATGTGGCTGGGGTTACAGGCATGTGCCATCACACCTAGCTATATTTTATATCTTAATTGTTGTTAAAAATATTCTCTAGGGCTGGAGGTACAGCTCAGTGGGCTAAGTGCTTGCCGCTGAGCACTAGGGCCCTGAGTTCGATCCCCGGTCCCGGAAAAAAAAAAAAAAATTCTCTAAAAAAAATATTCTCTAGTTTGCCTGAAGAGTTCCTCCTTAGCCCGTGGGTTATCCAGAGTGAGCAAGCATTGGCAACCTTTTTCTTACAGATTCAAGTAATAAATGTTTGCCTTAAGTGCTGTACAGTCTGTTACAACAGCTTAGCTCTGCCCTTGGCAATGCAAAAGCAGCCGAGGACAACATATAAATTGATGTGCCTTTGCCCTATTAAAGTGTTACTTATAAACATAGGCACTATCCCTTGTTGCTTTTAACTTCCAGTTGTTGGTAGGGTTTTTATTACCTTGCTGCTGCTGATTTCTGGCTGTTAATGCCATTATTACTAGAGCACATAGTATGTGTGGTTTCAGTTCTTTTAAATATGTTAAGATTTTTGCGATAATATAGATGTCCCTGCTTTAGATTCAAGCCACAGGTCGTAGGTATCCCCAAGTCACCTGAATTTTGCCTAGTTGGACATAAACTTGGCCCTCAGTCTCAGTTATTTGCAAGAATAACTGACAGAACCCAGGGAAGTGCTAAACCTACAATTAGCGTTTTGTTAAAAATGATGTAAGTGCTTTGCCAGATGAAGAGGAAAGGATATGGGTAGCAAGTCTGTGAGGGTCCTAAACATAGAAACTTCTGATCTTGGGGAGTCAAGGTGTACCTCCTTCTTGGTACAGCAGTATGTTCACGGACCAGAAGCTGCTTGAACCTTGTTGTTCAGAGTTTTTAATATCAAAAATTAATGCTAGGTGTGGTGGTACAAGCCTGTAAGCCCAGCACTCTGGGAGTCTAAAGCAGAAATATTATGAGATTGGGCCCAGCCTGGGTACTAAGTGACTTAGGGAGACCCTGTCTCAAAATAAAAGGTAAAAAAGGGGCTTGGGATGTAGCTTTGTAGTGGAATGGAGTGCTTTTCTAGCATGTGCAAGGCCTTGAGTTCAATCGCCAGCAGTATTTTTTAAAATGTTAATTACATACACTGGTTGATTAAGTCATTTGCCTTATGATTGGACTAATTTCCAGCCCTCCCTCTTTCCAGAGTACAAAGGTGAAAAAGAAAGTCCCAGCCCTCTAATCATGTGATTGTTCATATTAACCCTAGAATTACTTCAGTAACATAACAAAAATGTTTATATGTCTTAGGAAACCCAGTCTCTGCCAGGAGCTCATGATAAAACACCAGTTCCCTCAAACCAAGGTGTAAGATAGGAAACACAAAAAAATCTCTCTTTCCGTTGCTTTACTCAGTACTTCTGGCAAATGGCAGAGAAGAATGAGGATCATTCACAGATCTCAAGTTAACACTTAAGTTTGCTGGCTTATTGTATAATAAGGGGTACTATGATAAAGGGCACAGATGAACAGTGAGATGAAGAGGTGCGCATAGCAGGGTATGGGGCGTCCTAAGCACGGGGCAAAGCGTGCTGTTCTCCTGACACATGGATGCGCTCGCTAAACTGGAAGTTCTCCAGACCCTGTCCTTTCGGATTTCTTTTTTAGTAAAGACTTTCTTTTTAATAAGTTCTTCGTTATAAACAGGTCTTTAGTGACACTTGTTCTCTGAACTATATTTTTTGAATTGTTCTATAAACTATTAACTGATTTTGCTGGTGTCTTTTCTGCTATTAACTGATTTTGCTGATGTCCCTTGAAGACCAAGACAAAATGAATTACTCTGGGTTACAGCACACAGAACATATTTCACACAGTTTACCTTGCTTTAGTATAGAAACAATTACAAAATAAAAGTATCCCTTTAGATCTGATATAGCATGTATTACTTATGAAGCTACTGCTGTCCATGTTACATAAACTTTTCATCATTTAAAATATAAAAACTCAAATACTCTTAAAAGCTGAAACATAAAAGTCTTTGTGCGCCTTCCCACGACGCTTGATTCGATCATTCCAATTCACTGGCTCACAGGTTCATTTTTTTCTTTGCTTTGGGGTATTATTTTCTATATCATTACTATCATTTGACTTTAGCTGCTCAATTTGTTCGAGTTTTTTTTTCTTTTTAATCCTTTTGAGAAGACAGGGTCTCGCGATGCAGTTTAGGCTGGCCTTCAACTCACTGTGTAGCCCAAGCTGGCCTCGAACTCACAGCAATCCTCCTGCCTCAGCCTCTCAAGTGCTGAGATTACAGGCATGTGCTACCATCAAGTTCTTTTCCATCATCTGGGTGCTCTTTTTCTTCTGTGTATAGATTTCATAAAGCAGAATAATAACCACTAAAGCATCAGCTTCAGCAATTATTGCAAGAAATAGTTTGAGGAGCACCAAAATGCTCAGCCTAACAAGTTCCAGCTGATCTTCACATCTTCACTCTCACCTAACTTAAATACTGCATGGCACCAGTAGAATCCCCCATCTCTCTTTTTTTTTTTGGAGACTGGGTCTCTGTATGCAATTCAGGCTGGTCTTGAACTCACTTTGTAGCCCAGGCTGGTCTTGCAACAGTCCTCCTGTCTCAGCCTCCCAAGTGCTGGGATTACAGGCATGTGCTGCCACGCCTGGCTCCCCATCTTCTTCCAGAAGATTTTGAGCTTTGTTTCATTGCTGTCTTTTCCACTGGTAACATACTTTTCATGTGAACATCAATAGGAACCTGTATACTTCCATTACTTCTATACCAGGTCCAATGTAAAGAAGGCACTTTTGACATTTACACACCAGATCAGTAGAGTCCCCCATATAAGTGACTTTGTTCCTTTTTTTGGTATCAGGAATCGAACTCAGGACCTTGTGCTTGCCAGGCAGGCACTTTGCCACTGGGCTATATCTTGAGTCCCCCACATAAGTGATCAATGACTTGTTTTTTATTAAGTTTGGGAACTTTCATATTAAATGTCCCCCTTTGTTCCTTTTCTTCAAAGAAACAAGAATAGCTTCCCATTAATGATGGTGGAATTGTACTGGGTATACAGAGTATTTCCTATTACAGGGCAAGAATAATTCTTTTTTTGTGTTGGTTGTGGGGTGGTTTTTTTTTTTTTTTTTGTCTTTTTGAGATAGGGTCTCACTATGCAGTTCAGGCTGGCCTTGAGTTCACTTTGTAGTGCAGGCTGGTCTTGAACTCGCAATAATCCTCCTACCTCAGCCTCCCGAGTGCTGGGATTACAAACCTGCACCACCACACCTGCCTGGCCAAGAATATTTCTTAAGTGTAAGATTATTTATAATAGTCACCCAAAGAATCATGTACAAGGGAGTGCAGGAAATCTGTCCGGATACTAAGACCAAGAAATCTAGCTGAGGGCCTGGATCCCACAGAAATGTCCTGCATGTGTCCAGCTGAAGACCCAGAACCCATGATGTCTCATACAAGCCTATTTGATGGATCTGCACTGGGAAGGCCTAAAGGTCAGTGGTGGAATCTAGCAAGTCTATGCCAGTGGGATGAAGGATCTGTGCTAGCAGGCTGCAGGATCTGCACTGGAGCCAGGAAGCGATGCTCAGAAGAACCAGAGCTCCCCTGAAAGGTACCACAGGCATCCTCAGCAAAAGTGAGGTCCCAAGCTCCTCCGATGATCAGGATGGCTGAGTTCCCATCAGGAAAGCCAACACAGCAAGCTTCTCCAGGACACTGGCAGTGCACCATCTTCCCCTCCTGAGCCAGGAAGCAATGCTTAAAGTGAGGACCAGAGCTCCCCCAAAGTGAACCGAAGCCTTCTCAGTGCCAACAAGGTCCCCAGCTCCTTGGAGAATGAAAACAGCCGAGTTCATCAGAAAAGACAGCATGACGAGCTCCTCCAAAAGAACCAACAGCTCTTACAGCTTCCACCAGCTCCAACAGCCTTTTTTAGCTCCCAACAGCCTAACTTCTGCTTCAGTTCTGCCTCTTATGCTGCTGGCAACAATCCTCAGGTGGGCCATCCACACCCAGCACCACGCTTACTCAGTTCAGCTGGGGGTTATAAGTTGACCACCAGTTGTCAGTCCACTACAAATATTTTGCCATCATTTTTTCTCGAACAGGTAAACTTGTAAAAGGTGAATCTGTGGGTCTGCCATCCACCGAGCTCCCATGAGGGCCCCAGGCCAGGAAGCGTGGCACAGGTGGGCTGTTGCCCTTTTGTAGAGGTCGCTGTTCTCTGGGCCACCACCAGTGGGTCTTTGTCCCTCCACACCCTCACTGGTGGCCAGGTGCTTACTCTCCTTTTGGATTTTTTGGAAACTGTTAAGGCACAATTGATTAAATCATTGGCTATTGTGATCAATTAAACCTGCACCTCTTCTCCCCTCCCCAGAGCTTGAAGGAGGATGTTAAAAGCTCAAGCCCTCTAATCATAGCATTGGTTCCCGTGACAGTCAGTCCCTTGTCCTAATGGCTTTCCAAAACTCATGTCATCAACAAAACTTCTGTGTGATTGAAAGGGACTTGTTATGAATAACATATTCACGTCACCTTTACCTTTATGGAGGCATTTTAAAAACCATACCCACCCCCATGTCCTAAACTAGGTATTGAATCCAGACATTTGCACTGAGCTACATCCTGGCCCTTTTTTATTTTGAGAAAGGTTCTTACCAAATTGCTTAGTCTGGGCTCAGATTTGCCATTCTTCTGCCTGTCAGAGTGCTGGGATTGCAGGCATGCACAGCCATGCCCAGATAAGAAGGTATAAAGTTTTCAGGAGCTATGAACAGGAACTAGGGACAAGAACCCATTTAAATCACAATGTTATGGGGAAAATAATTCCCACCTTGTTAGATGTCAGATGTGCCAAATTTGTAGTCTTCACAACATAAAGAAATGCAATCAAAAGTCAAAGAAAGGCATTGAAAGTTTTATTGGAAATAAAAAAAGGAGAATAGCTTCTGGATTTGTAGGAGGAGTTCCAAATGGATAGCCCTCCAGGCCCTTGTCAGGTGTAATTTGTACAGGAAAGTCCCAACCCAAGTATAATGTGGGTCAAACTACAATCAACCTATAGAATTACAAGTGTAGCTGCTTAGCTAATATTTGTCCAGTAGGGAAATGAGGGACATGGCAAGGGTACATGGAAAGAGCAGGTATATTGGGGAAGGGAGGGGTACTGGTCACCCACCTGGGCAGTAGATGCCTATCTGGGGTCACTGGACCAGGCGGTGCTAGTCACAGTACAGTATAATCTCAAGCTGCTGTTTATCTTCAGGGAGACCTGCAGGACTGGCTTTTGCATCTCTAAGAGGGTAGAGAGGCCTGCTTGCAGATTCTGATCCAGCTATAGTCTTGGTGTGTCTCATCTTCTGTGCTGAATTTCTTGAGGGCCTAATCCCTCTTTGGCTGCGTATTTCTAATTTAGCTGCCTATGATAATAGTCTCACAGCCAAGTTTATTTTTTAATTATCCTATAATGATGGTTGTGTTTAGTCTTCTGTAGCTTACTGATTTTTTGCCTGGTTATTTCTTTGAAATAGTGAAATCTCCAGTTATGATTATAGGTTTGGTTATTTTTTGTTTTGTTTTGCATTTTTTTTTTTTTTTTGGCGGTACTAGGGATCGAACTCAGGACTCTGCGCTTGCTAGGCAGGTGTTTATTCCACTGAGCTATATCCCCAGCCCCTAAACAAGCCTACACCATAATTGTATTGAGATTTAATTCTTTTTTTGTTTTGTTTTGTTTTGTTTTGTTTTGCTTTGTATTGAGACAGGGTTTTGCTTTGTAGTTCAGGCTGGCCTTAAACTCACTATATAGTTTAGCCCAGCCTTGTACTCACAGTGATCTTCCTGCCTAAGCCTCCCAAGTGCTGCGATTACAGGCGTGTGCCACCATGCCTGGCTCATTTAGTTTTTATTTCATGTGTTTTGATACTCTTTTTAAGGGTGTACACATTTGTAATTTCCTTGTACTGCTAATTTTACGTGTTTGTGGGGGTGGAGTAGGCAGGTCTTGCTGTGCTGCCCAGGTTGGCCTCAAGTTCCTAGGCTCAAGCCATCTTCCTGTCTCAGCCTCTTGAGTACCTGGAACTATATTCCTGGCTAGAATTTCTTCATAAATTGGCCCTTCCACGTTTATATAATGTCTCTATCTCCAGTGACTTTCTTGGCTCTGAAGCCTACCTTTGTAAGACATTATTAGCTGGGCATGGTGGCACATGCCTGTAATCCCAGCTTCCTGGCAGGCTGAGCCAGGAGGATGGCAAGTTCAAGCCCAGGCTGGTCAACTTAGCAATTTAGTGAAACATTCCTAAAATTAAAAATAAAATTAAAAAAATTTTTAAAAAGTCGTGGATGTATCTCAGCTGGTCTAATCTCTAGCACTGCAAAACAAAATAAAACTGTAGATTTTTTTCCTGATTACTATTTGCATGGTGTATATTTTTTCTTTGCTTTTAGCCTGTATGTATCATGTTTGAAATGAGTTTCCTATAGAATCATATTCAACCTGCTAATGTCTTTCTTTGCAGTGATGTGTTTAGGTCACTTATATTTAGTTCAGCCATTTTATTATTTGTTCTTTTGTTTCTCCTTTTTGTCTTTTTTTTGTATTATTTATATAGTTCATTGTTTTGTTTTGTTTTGTTTTGTTTTAAGACAGTGTCTAACTATGTAGTATAGATGGGCCTTGAACTCACTATGTAGCCTAGGCTGGCCTCGAAATTGTACTGATCCTCCTATCTCAGTTTCCTAAGTCCTAGGATTACAGGTGTGCGCTGCTATGCCTGGTTCTTGTGGATTATTTTATTTTATTTTATTTTTGCAGTACCAGGGATCGAACTCAGGACCTTGTGCTTGCCAGACAGGTGCTTATTCCACTGAGCTATATCCCCAGCCCTCTTGTGGATTATTTTAGCATGTTTTCGTATTTATTTTTGGATCTCTGCCTAGTTTTTTTTGTTTTTTTTTGGCGGTACTGGGGATCGAACTCAGGACCCTGCGCTTGCTAGGCAGGCGCTTATTCCACTGAGCTATATCC
>PVLD010034485.1:0-12634 GCA_004027595.1 Dinomys branickii | reverse complement strand
TCAATCCACAGTACCACAAAACAACAAAATAAGACAAAACAAAAATCACTCCATTGGGAGTGTGGGTCTGGGTTTTCTTGGGGCCCCTGTTTGCATACAGGGTCTAAGGTACCCTGAACCAGCCCCTCAGCACTGTCCTTAGGCCTGATCTCCCACCAGCCAATGGAAAGAATGACGGCCAGTGGGCAGGAGCTGCACATTTGCCAGGCCACCCCCTGAGGGCTGGGGGAGTGAGGACTGATTTCCTCAGACATCTGGTCTACGTGATGCTCAGGGGCTATCAAAGCCACCCTGATAGGTAGCGCCAAGGAGCCAGGAGCAGGGTTACCACAAAGGACCTTGACCAAAGCCTAAGTTTGTTCTATATTGCTCTGAGCCTAATTGGAACAGGCCTGTCCTTGAGGAAGCCAGGTCTTAGAGGTTTACAGGTGAACATGAGGTGTGCATGTTCCCCTTGGTCTCCAGTCTCAGAGCTCGCCCTCCAGGGGGAGAGACAGTGACAGGATTGCAGTGACGTGTGAAGCTGTCTTGCCAGGTGCTTGGTGTTAATATCAAGGAATGTAGATGACCAGGGCCAAGGGAACTTCACAGCCTCCATGCAGGACCTAGGAAAGGTACGAATGATTCACCCAGCCCCCAGGCCTTTGACAGTGTGGTGTGTGCTGTGCAGCTGGCTCACGGAGAAGGTGATTAGAGTTAACTAATGGCCCCACCCCTGCCACAGTCCCAGCATCCATCCCTGTCTGGATGGAGCAGCTGCTGCAGGCTGCAGGGTCCAGTTATGCTACCTGTGAGGTTCCCTCTGTGGGGCCACTTGCGCAGCCGTTTGCTGTGCTGCTGTCTCATCGCACAGATGAGCTCGTACCACTCTGAATGTCTCGGAGATCCAGGGAAACACGGGGCGCGCACATGAGGACATTTTAAGGACTGGGGAGGGGGGCCAGACCCCAGGGAGCCAGGCCGGGCACTGTGGGAGTTTCTGGAGTCTCGTGGGTGGGCGAGACTTGTACCATGCCCGCCAAGGGCACCAAGGAAGCTGCGCAGCAGCTGTGCAAGCCCCAAGCTTGCGGAGCAAGTGCAGACGCCCTTGGGCCCTCAGCTGCTGGCCCGTTTCCATGCCTAGCCCCGCTCCCGTTGCCCACCTATGAGTGACTGGATAGAAAGGGGTCCTGTGGGGTCGGGGCAAAAGGGCTCAAGAGGCTTCTGAGCAAGCTGAGACGCTTGTGGCAGGTTGACAGCTGTGCGCCCCGGGGCCAGGCCCACTTGCCCCAGAGGTGCCAGGAGTCCCAAGTGCTTCCACCAGGGGCTGCAGCAGAAACAGCTGAACAGAGCTATAGAGCGCTGGTCTGGACCAAGGAAAGAGCCCAGCACGTGGAACTACAAGCCCGCAGGCTGGAACCCACCTCCAGCTCCGCCTCTGTGCTGGGAAAGGCAGCAGAGCCAACTGCAGGGTGGCACAGTACCACGCTTTACAGACGCAGCATGCACACTCGCAGCTGCCAGCTCTGCAACAGATATCACACAGGCCGTGCTGGTGCCAGTGAGCCACCCCGTGACTGAAGCCAGACAAGGTGGTGGATGGGGCACTACCCACTCCTGGCGATGCTTGGGACACTGAGGGCCTTGCTGGGCGCAGAGCAGCAATGGGTGGCAGTGTGGATGGTGCTGGCTTGGAAGTGGCCCTTATGGGAACTGTAAGGACAGCTGGGTGGCCTTAGGGCACAGACCCAGTGGGTGGCACAGTGGGAGGGAGACTGGCAGTGCCAGATGTTTGGGTGTGCAAGGCTGCTCCCGACCACAGCCTAAAGGACGGATGCACCAGCTGGGTAGGGTCAGGAGCCTGCCTGCCTGGGATGAGGTGGAGGGGAAAGACCCCAGGCCCGCAGGTGCAAGAAAGGGCTGTGAACACGTGCTCACCGGTGTGAACTCAGCTGGGTGTTGTGTGCAGTGCCATGGAGAACTGACAGCAATAGGGACATTCAGCTTTCCCACACTGAAGAGAAGCACCGGGCTGCAGGAATCAAGTGGTGCCCTGTCCCCTGCCTGCCAGTCCCACAGGAGCTGGCTTCATTGAAAAGAAGGCTGTTTTTACTTATTTATGAGACAAGGTCTCGCTATCTTGCCCAGGCTGGCCTTGAACTTGTATTGATCCTCCTGCCTCAGCCTCCCAAGTATTGATAATGCAAGCATGCACCACCATGCCTGGGGAAAGGTCGCTTAACCATTGAAGCAGTAGGAGAAAGGCTTATACTTGCAGGGCTTGCAGAAGCTACAAGTCTGTTGAACGAAAATTCTGCCGCGGGGCTGGGCTGCCTCCCCGCGAGGTAAAGACACCTTGGGCTGTTGGACCCAGACAGCAAGCTGAGACACTGCGGGTCCCTCCCTCCTGGCTGTAGTACCAGAGGGTGTTGTGCAGCTCCTGGACTTGTCAGCCTTGTGCTGCTGAGCTACGGGTCTCATCAGTCACACTCCCAGCATGCCAGGCAGGAGGCAGTTAGTGTCATGGGAGGTCTGAGTGCAACCCGCTACTTGCTGACAGGACCTGAGAGCCCCTCCAAGGCATGGGATGCACATTTGGAACCGGAACTGCCCCCATAGGAGCCACTGCTGTTTTGTTAGACGGCTACCATAGGGTGGAACTGACACTGCCGTCTGAACGTTTCTGTCTGTGCTTGGGTGACTGCAACTACCCATCACAGTAAGAAGTTCCCAGATCCTCTTGGCTCAGCCTCCAGTGCTAGGCTTATGGGTGTGCCCTGCATGTACTTGACTGCTGCTTGTGCCCTTCTAGGAGGGAGAGTCTGTTGCTGCAGCCTGGATTGGTGCGGTGGCCTCACAGCCTGGCACTCTGCTCTCAAAGGAGAAAACCCCCTCCAAGGCCCAGGCCATGCCCGGAAGTGGGCGGGAGAGCTGTCTTCGGAACCCTGGCCGCCAGAGCCACCATCTTGCAGTGGCCGGCGGCAGAGCAAGGCCACTGTCATCACCCCACTGCTCAGGGCTGCACCCCGCGGAGCTCCCAGTGAGGACTGCGCGTGCGTGGAGGACGTGTCCCCGCTCTGACTTTCGGGGCTTTGGTCAGTACCCTAGAAAACCAGTAACCTAGCACATGGGGGTTGGAGGTGCTGCAGCCTGCACACTACCCCGAAGCAGCTCCGCACCCACCAGGCAGGACCCGCCCGAGCTGCTGCAGGGGCTCTCAGCCCTTCTGTGGCAGAGGCGGGCAGACCCCGTTTTCCTGACTCCCATGTTTTCACAGTGGGATCACGGGCCTTCTTCCTCTTTTGCTTACATGTAACTCTTAGATTTTCTGTAGTATATATTTTGTTTTTGGAATAAAATAGATGACACTGCTAAGGTGGAGACACCGGGGTAGGAGTAATGTCATGGACGCCTCTGGAAGGAATTAGCCCTTACAGAACAGCGCGCAGCTGGGGTCCAGGTGAAGGCCCAGGTGTGGGTCTGGGGCTCAGATTCTGGCGTGGAAGGGGATGGGACATCAGCAAGAACCACAGGGTCTCCTGCGCCACGGGTGGTATGGTCCCATGTGCTCCTCCTGCCCCGCCCCTCGCCTGTCCTGGGGTTGGGTCCCCCATCTGCCCCCCTCTGGCCTCAGGGAGCCAAGCCCGGGTCGCCGGCCACTATCCATGGTGGCTGCCAGGCCAGTGATAGTGGCTCCCTCCCCATGTCAGCCCTGGGTGGTTCTGGTTCCGGTTGCTACTCCAGAGAACTGAGGCCACACATGGGCGTGGCAGCACTCGCTGGCCACCCCAGCACTCTGGAGGCTGGGGCAGGAGGATCCAGGCCAGCCTGGACAATACAGTGAACTCATCAGAGACTGTGGCAGACCAGACCAGGCCTAACCAAACCAAACCAACAGAAATGCAGACCCGTCTGGACCCAAACCTGTGCTGAGCAGGCTGGTCCTGAGCTCGGTCCTAGCTCCCTGCCCGGCCTGGTGGCCTCTCGGCTCCTCCAGCTGAGGCCCAGTGTGCCTGCTCTATGTGAGATATGTGGGTACTGGCACAGGACCCGGCTGCCAGGAGCACAGGGCCATCTATCACAGGCTGACCCTGCCTGGAAGCCTGGCGCCACTGAAGTTGGGGGCTGCTGACCAGGCCAGGCTGGCTCCTCTGCCCAGCTCTCAGGCCTCTGGCAACACCGTTCTGTCGCAGGGCACCTGGCACCCCTGCCAGAAGCTGGGGCCTCCCTGCAGCTCAGTGCTGCGGGCAGAAGACCACAACGCCCTCTACCGGGCTCCTCCCCAGTGCCTCCCAGGCAAATGAGAACAAAGACGGCGCAGCCAAGTCCAGTTCCGAGGTTGGCGTGTTTTTTGGTTTCAGGTTTTTTTGCTTTTATAAAGAAAAATACGGTTGTGATTCCTACTGGGAACAAACCATGAGTAAAAGCCCCTGCCCTGGCCCGAGCTCCTGGGGCCACGGACGAGATGGCAGAGCCGGTCTGGTTTCCTTGGGTGAGAAATGAAGGTAGAAACCTGGACACAGTGCTGTACAGAAGGAACTGGGAGGCGCCACACCCACGTCGGAACCCACCCTGGCAGGGGACTTGGGGTCCAGCACCACCCCGTGGCCCATGGGGCAGGAGCTGACAGAGCACCCATGCTCGGGGAGGCATCCTGCTGATCAGGCAGCGCCTCACCCGGCAGCGGCAGAAGTGTAGAAAAATAAAATAAACTTTATCCCTGAATGACAGTGAAAACCCCTTCTCCAGCCCCACGCCTGCCCGCCTGCCCACCCTCCTTCCCAAGTCCCAGAGTTCACCAGGCGCTGGTTGTCTGCGCTGGGGTGGGCGGCGAGGTCTAAGCCCTATGGCCCCGAGCTAGGGCCAGGCTGAGGGCCCTCAGCCTCTGGAGTGGCGGCTTATCAAGGGGTCTGTCTGGAGGGGCTGACAGGTGGGGTGGAAGGTGGCCAGCTGAGGAGGCCCAGAGACCTTGGTCCAGTGGAGCCTGGGGGAGATGGGAGGGCAAAGGGGGGGGTGGTAGGGTCTGAGGGGTTGGGGGTTGGCAGGGGTCCAGTGTCATCCGAGATCACAGCTCATGTGGTGCCAGGGGCCAGGCCAGGTCCCCGTGGGCAGTGTGAGCGAGGGGCCGGGGGCCATCAGAGTCACAGAGTAGGGGTGCACACAGCAGGAGAGGAGTCTGGGGTCCTGAAGCCTCAGGAAGGGGCAGGCCCCCCAGAGGGGCTTCTCTCCTGAGGCAGGGCCTCCTTTCCTAGGCCCTCTGTACCTTGGTGGGGCTTGGAGGTGGCCCAGTGCTGGGGGACACAGTACGGAGAGGTGGCTGCAGTGGCAGCGGAGATGTTCCTGCCAGGCAGGCTTGGGCAGTGGGCAGGGGACCCTGGCAGGCAGCCCGCCCCAGAATCCCTGGCCTCGGGGTCAAGGTGTCAGCACCAAAGGAGACCGATGTCAGCCAAGGCGGCAGTGGGTGAGAAGCAGGGTCCTGAGGATATGCGCTTGCGGTCCCGGGAGGTCAGGGGCCCTGGAGACGGAGGGTCCTGGCGGCAGTGGTGACGGGCTCGCCCTGGGCACTGCCCCTGGGCACCAGGCACTCAGCGCAGGCTCTGGTACAGGTAGGCTGAGGTGAAGATGGCGTTGGCAGCCAAGCTCATGGTGAGGAGGCCTCGGAGCAGGGAGGGGCCGAGTCGCCCTGCAGAATGACACAGCCCATCAGAGGGGTGCGGTGGGATCCCAGCGCCCCAGTCCTCCAGAGAAAGCAGTGTTGGGCCCCCACAGCTATCCCTGACCAAAGGGTTCTCTGCCAGGAGGGACCCAGACCGCCACGCAGGCCCAGGTCACATTGCACTGTGCCCATACCTGGGCCGTGCGGAGTGACCAGGACACTTGTTCCACACGAAACGGGAGCCCGGCCTTGAGGGGAAGAGCAGGGACTGTTCTCTTCACAGTACCCTGGGCCCATCCACCTGTTGGCTGCTCTGCCTCCCGCCAGGGACAGCCACTGGTATCACTCGCTCTCTGAGGGACCCTTCGCCCTGCGCCAGTAAGCAGAGGGCCAGGATCTAAGCACACAGCTCAGCACCCAGGTACGGGCCTGAAGCTCAACACGGTGCCCAGCTCCGCACCTCCACCCCAGGCTACTCTGGATGTGCCCCGGCAAGGCTTCGGCACTGGCACCTGAACGTGACTGGGGCAGCCGAGGGCTGAGCTCCTAATTTGACTGAATTCAAGTTCAGCTGACTCTGAAGAGCCACGGCGGGCAGAGCCTCTCAGGGCTGTGGCAGGGGACGATCACCAAGGGCCCTTGAATTTGTTCCTGTGTCACAGAGGCTACAGTTCCAGGCTGGAGCTCTGGTCCCCAGCAGGTGAGGGTGGCTGGGGTACAGACCTTTCCAGCTGGCAGCCTCCTCGGAGCACCCTTGGGTGGTGGTGTCCACTATGCAGGTGGACGATTGGGACGAGTCCTCTTCTTTCTTGATGGCGCGGCTGCTGCAGGCACTGCCACTTTCCAGCCTGGCTCGCAGGTCTGTGGGGAGGAGGGTGTGGTCTCAGCATGTGCCCAGTGACATGGGGATGGCTCCACTTCAATCCTGGGCTCCCAGCCCGACCCACACACCACCCTGACAGCAGAAGGCCAGGCTCTCAGTGAACCCCTTAGGACCCTGGCTGCACAGGTACCCGGGCAGAGGTGACGGGAGGAGGGCAGCTTTGGGGACCTAGAAGCCTGACTGCCCCGTCCTCTGCCTGGCCAGCATCCAGCCCAGTGTGGCTGGATCTTCCAACATCATTACAGACAGGGAATCTACATATCTGTGAGAAAGAGGGCGTGGTGGCGCACACCTGTAATGCCAGCATGGAAGCGTCTGAGGCCAGAAGATGGCTGTGAACTCCAGGGCAGCCTGGGCTACATAGTGAGTTCAAGGCCAGCCTGAGCTACACAGCCAGATCCTGTCTCAAAACAAACAAACCAACCCTAAAAACCATCTGTGAGAAAGTCCTAGATGTTCAAGGAGCTAAGAGCCCAATTAAAAATGTTCTAAATGTTGAGCCAAGCAAGAAGACCTGTGCCTAGCAGTCCTGGCCACGATGCTTTTGCAATGGATCCCTGAGAGGGGACAGCCCTGGTCAAACTTAAGAAAAAGAAAAAAATCAGCTGTAGATGGCAATGTCCCAGACAGCCCCGGTTCCCCAGAGCCACTTGGGCAGTGGCCAAGGCCCCCACACCCAACCCTGCTGGCAGAGGGTGCCGACGGCCACATCGGATGCTGTGCTGCGCTCACCGGGGCTGTGCTTGGTGTCCCTGTCCAGAACAGGCTGCTGCGGGGGCGGTTCAAGGGTGAAGAGGCTGCCATTGTGCGCAGTGTGCTCCTCAGAGCTGCTGGGAGTGCTGGGCAGCTCCCCGGGGGTAGCCGGGAAGAGCAGCAGCTTCTGCCCCTTCAGGTTGAGCCGGGCGGGGCTGATGAGGGGCCTACGGTGGCGCAGGGAGCCATAGCTGGAGGCCACTGAGCTGGCCACAGAGGGCGCTGGAGATGGGAGAGGGGAGGACAGGTGGTGTCCCGACAGCAGAGAGAAGTAATCTGCAGGGAAAGCGACAGAACTGTGACGGCAGTGACTCAGGAAGGCGGGCTGCGGTCCCAGTGGGACCGGTGGGGTGACTGCGGTGGGGGGCCCGGCCGGCATCTGAGTGGGTGGGGACTGTGTAGGGGAAGGGGGTCCCCAGCCCTGCACCCCACCTTCAAGCCCAGGCAGAACAACCTCCCCTGGAGCAAAGGTTGCCAGCCCAAGCCCTGTGGTGTCCAGAGCCCAGAGCCATATCCACTACAGATCCAATCCTAACAATTACCGCCCAATCCTAACAATTACCGCCCACTCCAGAGGAAACTGAGGCACGGGGTCTGGTGTCTTGCACAGATCAGCGTGGCCCCAAAGCTAATGTCAGAACCACTGCTTCCCCCCCCCCCCCCCCCCGGCCTCTACATGGCATCCACAGACCCCCTCTCTGGGTTCTCGCCCTCCTTACCTGAAAGGGGAACCTCCTGGCGGCGAGACACCCGGGATGGTGGGCGACTCCCGCTGAACAGGTACCCAGAATCTGGACAGAGAGAAATCAGCCCCAGTCAGGCCCAGGGACCACGAGCCCCTCTCCATCCCAGCCACCTCCAGGGGCTTTCACAAAAACATAGGCGCTGCACCAAGCCTCCGCGCCATCAAGGCCCTGGGCAGGATGGACAGGAAGCCCCTTGGGTCACACAAGAGCCAGCGGCCAGCCCTCACCTCTGGCTCCTCATTCCATGCCCTTGCTGCACAAGGACAGTGGGAGCCTCCTGTTCACTGTCCCCAGCCCCAGATGCCTGCAAGGGACCCCACGGGGCACTGAACAGGCTGCCCCTCCTCACCCAGCTGCACTGAGCACAGAAGGCCCCCTGGCTGTTCTGTGCCCAGCTGAGAGCTGTGTATGGAGAGAGGGGGCAGCTGCTGCCCTGCCGCCCAGGCTCTAGATGGGCACCGTGTGCACCCGCCCCTCCCTCCTTCCTCCCTCCCTCCCTCCCTCCCGATAGGCCCAGCCCCGGGGACAGACACCCTGGGCTTGTGCCAGGTGGCCTGGCCTGCCATTGGGTCCCTGAGTCTGGGGCCATGCCTGACGTGGGGTAGGGGCTCAGGAGCACTCTGCAGGGGACCTTGCAGCTGTTTGGTGATGCAGGACTACCCAGAGTCCAGATCTCTGCCCAAGGGCAGCCACATCTTTACTGACCCTCTGAAGGCTTCGAAATGTCACCCACTTAGCTCAAGTGACTGTCTCTGTCTTAGAGGATACCCATCCATACGCACCCTGGACGAGTCACCGGAGAAACTGGGGCTCAGGGGTCCACACGGAGCTGCAGCCCTGACTGGAGGAGTGGCCATGGAACCTCAGTAAAGTGAAGCTGGGCTGACTGGGATTCACTCACATTCTGCATTGAAGCCCCTGCAACCAGGAAGCTGGCCACCTACACCTGCCGAGCAAGGAGGCCGCTTCCCAAAGGGGGCCGGCTTCACATGGGTGTGCCTGGGCCGCAAGCAGGTTCTGAAGTGGAGCAGAGCGTGGTGGTGCACACCTATAATCCTATCACCCTGGGAGGCTGAGGCAGGAGGACTGCGACTTGGAGCCCAGCCTGGGCGACTTATACAACTGACCAGAGTGGTAAATCCTTGCCTGCAGGGGCCCAGGTGCGGGTCTCACTCAGCACAGCATGGGTAAAAGGTGAGACCCAGTGAGCACTCTTGAGACCTCAGTGCCTTCAGAGCTTCTTGGATGCATCGTCTCATGGGCCCTCACTGCCTCCCTTGAGGTGCCCTCTCCTCCCACTGCACTCTGGAAGGGCGACGGGTTGCGTGGTCACATCCCCTGCTTGCGGGAGCACAGTGGCCTACCCTAGCTCTGAACAGGGGTGCTAACCACTGGGCAGCACTGCTCCGCCTTGCCCTGCCAGTGTCCATGTCACTGCCCAGCCCCCTTCTACCTCTTACCTGCTCGAGTCAGAGTGGGGATGGTGCCCAGAGAGAGGGCACGGCTGAGGCGGCCTGGCAGCGAGGAGGGTGAGGCCCGACGGGGAGATCGGAACAGCTGCTGGTTTGCCAGAGGCAGGAAGCCGGGTGGGCTGGGGACGAACAGCGCTGGTGACGAGCCAGGGACACTTGGGCAGGACGTGGCCAGGCTGGGGCCAGCAGGAAAGAAGCTGGTGGCATCTCCGGGAAAGTACCTGTGGGCACCCAGCGGGCAAGAACAGAGCAGCGGGTGAGCTGAGGGCAGGGCTCACCTGGCACAGTGACACCCGCCCCTGCTCTGGGTGCGAGGGGCCCAGAGTCTGGCTCCAGAGGAGGTGTGCGTTAGTGGAAGCGGAAAAGCAGCCGTCCATTCGCGCCATTAGGAGCGGGTGGCGGGGTGCGAGCATGAACAGCCCGCCCTGCATGCCCCTCGGCCCTCAGGCTCACAGCAAACTACCTCCGCTATGGTCCTGCCATTAAAGCGGCACTGTCACCCATGCCAACCTCACGTCGCCCCCACCCTGATGCAAGGAGACTCGGTGGCCTCAGGCTCCGTCTGCCACTTTCAGTCCACCCTGAGCCTCCCACACCACCATGGAGCTCAGTGACGCCCTGGTCAGCCCCGCTGGGCACACAGCTCCAAGGACCCCCCTGGTGCCCTGCCTTGGAGGACTGCTGCCTGCCCCATGGACACTTCTGGGACGTGGCCGGGCTGAGGGTCCCCAGAGGTCACTCCCACGGGAATGTACCAGAATCACACTTAGAAAAGCCCTGGAAATGACCACAAGGCTGCCCAAAAGACAGAGGTGACAGTGTCTCTTTAACTCGAGAAGGTACAAATCACACAACAGGACCAGGGGTTCCAGGCCAGAACATCAACCATGCTTTGATTAAGGCACCCGATTACAGAGGGGAGGTAAAGGCAGTTAATACATTAGTCTGCCATCTGCAGGGCCCTCTGGGCGTCCAGCCTTACCTCAGTCCCAGGGGACAAATGGGCCCAGCGGACATTGCTGACGAAGGGGCAGGTAGGCTCAGGCCCACGGTGAGCTGGGGGCTGGCTAAGGTGCCTGGGCCATCACACCAGAGTGCTGGGGGTGGTCACTGGCCACGACAGGCACTGCCGCCTTCCCTGCTATTTTCCACCTCCCTGTCCCTTTAAAGGAGTTTTGCAGGGAAGGTAGAGGACATCCTGTAGAATCATGTAACCTTCCTAGTCTCTTGTCAAGTGCCAGAAGGCCAGCAAAAGTGAAGCTCAGTGTCTAGGGAAATCGAGGCAGAGGAAATCTGCAGAGGGACCTGGTCAACTGGGCCCTGTGCAGGTTATGCCCTTGTTCCACCAGCTGACCTGTCCTTTAGGCCTGTCCGACACCCTGAGATTCTAGGGAGGGGCCTGCCTCTAGCCAGAAAACGTCTGGGGGCCAGGGGTGTAGCTCAGTGGTAGTTTGCTAGTTATACACCAGAAAATCCCAAACCCAACTGAAACAAAAACCAAGAGCGGGGCATGATGGTGCACGTCTGGAGACTGAGGCAGGAGGATCATTGCAAGTTGGAGACCGGCCTGGGCTACAAAGTAAGCTCAAGGCCAGCCTGAACTGTATAGCAAGATCCTATCTCAAAAAGACAAAACAAAAAATAAGCAAATCATAGGTGTGGGTGTTCCCACTTTAGGACTGTAACACCATCTGGCAGGATGGCTGGAAGCGGTGCAAGGACCGACTTTCAGGCACCACAGGGGTTGGAGGCACGGCTGGTACCCATGGGCTTGCTCGACTGTGCCTGGGTCTCCACTGGTGACCTGACACCACAGCAGCAGCAGGTGTGGACAGGCCTGAGCAGGCAGATGCCTAAGCCTGGCCTGCAGGTGGCAGCAGGGCTCTGTGCTGGGCTCTTTCTTCCCCCAGGGACCAGCGAGCATGGTTAGGGGCTGCGCAGGGAGGGCAGAGCTTCAAGTTTCAGAGGGGCCAGCAGGGGTCTGAGTTTCTTGGCACCCGGGGATGGGCACAGCTGAGTCTGGCCAGCACATCCCTGCTTTCCCAGGACCTCCTCACACTGGGGCCCCTCCCTGGTGAGCCCAAGAATGCAGCCACCCAGCAAAGGGACTGTGTCTGACTTGGGTGTCACCCAGAGCACTGGTACTGTGGGAAGGCCACTCTGGATGTGTGTATGCTCTTCTGACGTCACTGTACCTACCTCCCATGGCTCCTGTTAAAGGGACCCTGGCTTTGTCAGGCTCCAAGCTGCTTTGGCCAGAGGGCTCCAGCCTGCCTATGCTCAGCCCCCAGGGAACCCAGAGCCTGAAGCCAAGGCTGCATGTCCCCAAGGCAGGTGGTGACTGTGGGGAGGGCGGCCTGGGACTGTCACTCCAGCCCAGGGGACCTGTGTGGTCTGCTCCTGCCTAACTCCACCAGGAGCCGAGCAGAGATGTTTCAAGCCGTTTTAGAAGAGAGGTAACACATGTGGGCAAGGACAGCAGGGCCTCCTGAGCCACTCAAAGTCCCTGTCACCAGCCCTCAGATCTGTGTCTCACCCAGATTCCCGTGGAGACAGCTGCACCCCAAAGCCTGACCCCACACCCAGCCTGGACACAGCAGCACTTCCGAAGAAACATGAAAGAAAAAAGAAAAACGCCGTGATACCTGACGCCAACCGGAAGTACAGGGCCCGGGAGGCATTTATTGAAAACACAGCATCCAGAACATGACACTAGGGCCAGGGTGCAGGTTACAGTGGTTAGGGGTCACTAGACAATCCACATTCTACTATACAAAGAGACAGGACAGAGGTCACAGGCCTTTCCAGAACAGGACAGGGGCAGCAGGGGTTGGTCCTGGTTTAGTCCAGAACAAGTGTTCCTAGTGCACTTGCTCGGCCCAGGGCGGGGACCCCGACCCACAGGCTACACAAGGCTGCCCCCCATCCCTCTCCAATCTCTCAGGGACAGGTACCTTCTCCCTGTATGACCCCACCCCAGCCTGGGACAGCTGTCCCCATTACAGAGGCCGCCACCTATGGGTGTCTGTACTTGCACAGTCGCTGCCAGCCACACCAGAAGCTGCTGGCACTTTGTCTAACGAGACTTATTTAAAGAGACAGATAATTTTTAAGTCACACAAAACTCTACAAAAACACCAGGAAG
>PVLD010034484.1:0-12634 GCA_004027595.1 Dinomys branickii | reverse complement strand
TGTGGAGCTATAAATTCCACAGACAGTTCAGCAGGCAAAGATCTGCTGCAGAGGCTGCTCCAATGGTTACTTCTCTTTGGGAGAATGTCCCTTAAGCTGTCTGCTGAGATTTCCGCTTCTACTCCCTACCCCAAGACCTGGCCGGGGCGAATAAACAGCTCGCCACCCCAGGATTCTTGCAGATAGGCCACTCAGGTGTTCCTCCCTGGGTGGAGGTCCTTCCCCCCTCACAAATCCCGTTGGGACGTCTAAGTAGGTCTTCCCACCCGGGAGATCCCGCAGTCCTTAAAGCTGCTTTGATGTCTCTCGCTGGGCTGAGCTTCTTCCTGATTCAGGAAAAACCGGTTAGAGTGCGCACTTAACTCACCCTGTGATCATGCAGACAGGAGTGCCGTTCAGATGCTTTTCCCTGGATGGAGATTTTCCCCGACTCAGAAATCCCACTGGCCGGTCGCTGTTGCTCCAGTTCGCACAGTGCTGCCTGCGGGGTGGGGTTCTGAGCGGGATCCCGGAGCGCTGCCCGGTTTTGCGCAGTTTGTCCCAGTAGCGCGTTCTCTGTCAGGTTCAGGAGCTGAAGCCGTTCTTCCCTCCGCACTCGCTCTCTCGGCTGGTCGTCTTCTTCCCGGAAGTCCTCATTTCTGTCTTCATATTGCTATATTACATTGTTTGGGTGGTAATCCTCTGGGAGGTTCTCTCTCTGCTACCTACCCGGTCGCCATCTTCCCGGAAGTCAAATTAAACATTTTAAACTTGCCTACTATATTTGCCTTATATACTTTTAGGTCTGCAGAAGTTGTCACAAAGTTATAAGATCCATAAGAAAGACACATTAAAGTAATTAGCTTTTTAAAGAAGGCATTTCCTTTCAATCTTTTGTTAGAGAGTGCATATTAAGCTCTTGCTTGTTTTTGATTACAAATTATAGGATAGTTTATATATTTTTTTAGTTTTGTACCATCCAGCCTTTTCCTCAGCATTGTCAAGGAAACTTAGGCATATTTGCTTATAAAAGACTATTATGGATGTCTATTCTATCCAATGATCACTCTGGCTTTTATAGTTACTGAATTTCCCCATGTGTATTATCTCTCCCTCTCTCTCTCTCTCTCTTTTTTTTTTTTTTGGTCTCTTTGAGACAGGGTCTTGCTATGCAGTTCAGCTGGCCTTGAACTCACTTTGTAGCCCAGGTTGGCTTCGAACTCACAGCAATCCACTTGCCTCAGCCTCCTAAGCACTGGGATTACAGGTGTGCGCCACCATGCTTGGCCCCACATGTATTCTCTCTTTTTTTTTTTTTTTTTTTGCTGTACTGGGGATCGAACTCAGGACCCTGCGCTTGCTAGGCAGGCGCTTATTCCACTGAGCTATATCCCCAGCCCCTCCACATGTATTCTCTATTGCTGTGATAGTACAATTGTTTAACCCTTTTTTATTGTAATAGATAATACAGTTACAGAAAACTGCATGAAACAAATGTACCACAACGAATTATTGTTAGTTGAATACCCTTACAACTATGTTGATATTTTAAAAAAGTGAATTGTATTAATCTCTGTCTCAAAAAAAAAACCCAACAAATACAATACAATGAAATAAAATGTGATAGAAGACTATTAAGGGAAATAGGGAAAGAAGTAGGAAAAGGATATGATCTGATGTATAGACTTAAGCTTTTACGTTGAAATATTTTGCAGTTCCAAGAATAGTTCAGAGAAAGAACCCACGTCTTTACTGAGAATTATTGTTGTCATTTTTTAACCTGTTGCCATGCTTGTATTCTGATCCTCTGATACATATGTTAGATCTTGTATACAGTCATATGTATATCTATTTATCTATCTATCTATCTATCTATCCACTATCTACCATCTATCAGTCTGCAAGCAGACGGAGTGGCAAGGATCGACAGGTACACATGTGTTCATGTCGCCTCTGCTTACACTTATGCTGCATGACCCTTAGAACTTTACTTAAAAAACACAGAAACTATGGAGAATTTCAAGACAGCACCGGCAGAACATAAGCAGAGCTTAGGGTCCGTCTGAGCTCCTTCCCCCACGTTTATCGGTCACCACTCTTAGTCTGTTCTTCTCTATTTACTTACCTAGGGGTACATTTATTATCAGTTTGGGTGCAGGAGGTTCTGTTTTTTCAGTGGGTTATAATCTATTAATGGATTTATTTATTTGGACAATTCAATAGATTTGTTTGGTATTCAAACTGATTTTTGTGTTCTTTTTAAATGCCACTTTTTTAAGAAAAGCTTTTACTTTCTGGTAAAAAAGATGTTTCAGGCTAATCTTGTGTGTCGTCCCCCCCCCATTCCTGGAAT
The DNA here is from genome assembly GCA_004027595.1 of Dinomys branickii. Classification (NCBI taxonomy): domain Eukaryota; kingdom Metazoa; phylum Chordata; class Mammalia; order Rodentia; family Dinomyidae; genus Dinomys; species Dinomys branickii. Next base: position 10,302 of record PVLD010034484.1, on the reverse strand, counting down.
CAGCCATCTCTCTAAAGACTCCCCGCTTCTCTTTGGGAGGAAAGATGTTTAGAAATCATGACCCAGGCATTAGGTTTGCTTACTGTTTCTAAGGACCTTTTGCAAGAGAGAGGTGGTGGTGGGGACACTGTTTTATTTCTTAGAAATCTCAAGGTACCATCAGGGGATCATATGTTCAAGCCCAGCCTGAGCAACTTAGCAAGACTTCATCTCAAAATATAAAATAAAAAAGGCCTGGGGATACAGCTAAGCGGAAAGGTGGATTCAAGCCACAGTGAAAGCAAGCAAGAAAGAACAAAAGAATAATTCATGAGATCGAATGGATACTTCTGACCCCTGCACGCTCAGTTCTGTAGGATTTTGTCATTTTCCTCCCATGTTTACTTCTCTGTTCTCTCGCAGTCAGAGCCCTGATTCTCAGCAACACAACATATTTACTCATTTGTTCTGTCCGTGGTAATAGATGGGGGTCTAGTTTTAGTCTTCAGCATGTGGAAAGCCAGTGTTTCCAGCACCATTTTTTAAAGACTGTCTTTCCTCCAGTGAATGTGTTTGGTCTCTGTCAAAGGTAAGTGGGCTGAGTGTGTTTGGCGTTGTGTCTCTATCTTCTAATCTGCCCATACCACATTCTACAGCCACAGCGTAATGAGTAATGAGTTTAAGATTTTGGGGGGCTCTTTCCTTCTGCTACACTGAAGATAGATAATCAAGTGCAATGTTTGAAGTTTCTTGGATAATCAACCTTCAGCATGGTTATTTACTTGAAATACACTAGGAGCCATTTGTTTTGTTTTAGATTCAGTGTTAGGCCTTTCTGTATTTCCCAGTCCTTTTTTTTTTTTTTTTTTTTTTTCCAGGACTGGGGATCGAACTCAGGGCCTTAGTGCTTAGTGGCAAGCACTTACCCCACTGAGCTGTACCTCCAGCCCCTCCCAGTCCTTTTTGATGTAGCTTTTTTTTTTTTTGGTGGTACTGGGGATTGAACTCAGGACCCTGTGCCTGCTAGGCAGGTGCTTATTCCACTGAGCTATATCCCCAGCCCCCCTAATGTAGCTTTTTGTATTTATTTATGTTGTTAAAATTTATTCTTTTTTGTACTTATTTATGTAGAACACTGACATATTTTCAAGAGTCAAACTCTATAAAAAGTTATATTAAGGGCTGTGTGTTTTTTCTCCTGTGTATGTCACTGTTACCCCGCCCCCCCCACCTCTTGGAGACAATTTCATTTTTTAAAAAACTTCTTCTGTCTTTCTTTCTGCAAAAGTAAATACATATGTGTTTGTATTTTCTTTTCTTCCACAAAAAAAAACACCTAATTTTTCCCACTAAAATTTTTCTGGGATCTCTGTATATAAAAAAATTGAATATCTTTCTCATTGTTTAAAAATAGCTGCATACAAAATTGATAAAAAATTAAGCATTGACTGTTCCTTTCAATAGATCAATCTGAAGAACCACTTTGAAAGATAATAATATATACTGGGAATATAGCTCAGCGGCATAAACACTTGCCTGGCAAGCGCGAGGCCATGAGTTTGATTTCTAGCACAGAACAAACAAATACACAAACAAAAAACTGTGCTGCTGAAGTTAACAATATGCAGTACAACAACTATTATTGATTTTCTATCATCTTGTTTTGAATTCTGTATCATTTTTAATGTTTAAAGAATGTTTTATTCTCTTTAAAATAAAGAAAATACTGAATATGCAAAAAAGTTTGCATAGTATATATACTATGGTTTTTTCAATACATATTCTTTACTTGGTCATATAGATAATATTCTAGTAATTTGTAACTATGGTTGATGCTACAACCAACAGCTTTTTGTGTATGTATTTTTATATTGCTAGAACTGTATCTTTAGGATGAATACCCAGTAAGAGGCACTGCAGGACCCGTGTAAATGCCTATATAGTTTTGTGTGACATTGCCAAATTTCCCTCCAGAGGTGTTGTACCATTTTTCCTTCCCGTAGTGCCTGTTTCCTCACTGTTGGCATTGCCAACAGATTATAACGATGCTTTAGAATTTCTGACAATCTAATGGGAGAAAAATTACATTTAAGTATAATTTTAATTTATATTTCTTTTACTATGCATGATTTCAAATATATTTTCACATTTTAGGGGGCATTGTATATATTTCTCTTTATGAATTATCTATTCTTTTGCCTACTTTTCTATAGAAATATTTATATTTCCTCAGATTTTGAAAGTTCTTTGTATATTCATTCTTTTTTTACCCTACATACATGCATACACATGTTACATAATTTTTCCTATTAGTCATTTGTGTGTTTTTTGTCATGCAATATTTTTAAAAAATGTATATTGTTAAATTTCTATGCTTAGGGCTGGGGGTATAGCTCATTGGAATAAGTGCTTGCCTAGCAAGCGCAGGGTCCTGAGTTCGATCCCCAGTACCGCAAAAAAAAAAAAATTTTTTTTTTTCTATGCTTTATTGCATTAAGATGTTAAGTGATAGGTTAGAAAGCCTTTCCATGAATTCTAGTTTGGGGAAATTCACCTACATTTTCTCTTTATTGTTTGTGTGTGTGTGATGCTGATGGCTGAACCCAGAATCTTACACATGCTAGATAAGCACTCTGCCAATGAGCGGCATCCTCCAAGCCCACTTGTGTTTTCTTTTAGTATTTTTAGCGTAGTTTACTGTTTTATATCTCTGATTTGTTTGTTTATTCCTGTGTATGGTGTGAGGAATGGATCTAGTTTTATCTCTTTCCAAGTGGCTATTCAAGTTGTACCAACAGTATTTACTAAAAAGTCCATCTTCCACGCAGTGATTGGGTATGTCATTCTTATCATATATTAGATTACCGTACGTAGTTGAATCTATTTCTGGACTTTGTACCCTATTCCTCGAATCTGTCTGTCTGTCTGTCTGTCTGTCTGTTCTAACCAAGGAGGCTACTTGGTATTCAGATGCTGCTGCTGCCCCTTGTCCTTTCGTCGCAGCCTGTCAACTTTGGGGACATTTTAGCTTGTGAACCACACAAAGATAGATCCCAGTCCACACCTACCAGCGGGCTACAGTGTGCCCACCCCTGCCTGAGTAGATATATCCCTGGGCACGTTCAAATTCTTTATACAGATTTGATTCTTTGAAGGATGTCATGCTATAAAATTTTTTTTTTTCCCAGTGGTACTGGGGATTGAACTCAGGAGTCATGCTATAAAATTATTGGCTTATACTTTTTTTTCAGTTTCTTTAAAGTAGTGCCCCCTTACTTGACATGTTGTTTTGTGAAACTTAATGCCTGATTTTCCTTATGCCTGTTCATGTCTAATTTTAGACATCCTTTAATCCTTTAATGTCTAATTTTCTTAAATTAGACATTATTTTCCTTAATGTATAATTTTCCTTAAATTAATGTGTAATTTTCCTTAAACTCTTGTCTCAATTTCTAATTTTCCTTAAATTCTTATCTTAATGTCTAATTTTCCTTATGCCTTTTAATTTGATCTTTTTTTCTGTTTGGAAATTCTGAGGAATATGCTTTTTTATTTTTAAGAGAAAAGAACAAAAACAAAATAACAAAAACAAAGACATAAAACAACACAAAAAAATAAAAACCATACAGAATTTCAAAACAAAGTGATAGAAAACTAACAATGGTTGTATTACATATGGTTATCTTCAAAGTAGTTATTCAGATAATGAGATGTAGGCATATAATATTGATCAAACATTTAAATATTAACTGTTTCTTTCAATAAACCTATAGAAAGTAATAGTATAATTATCTTAGCTATCTTCTCTGTGTGTGTGTGTGTATATATATATATATATTTTTTTCTTTCTTTCTTTCCTCTTTGCCCTGATCCCAGATGTCCTTTCCTTTTTAGAAGTTTCTTTCCCTTTCACAATATCTATTGTAACTTTAAGATTTTATTTACTCTTTCAGGTTCTTACACTAAAGAGACAATATGATGTTTACACATGTGGGTCTGATTTATTTCACTTATGAGTATGGTCTCTAGTTGTATCTATTTGCCTGTACAAGACTTGAGTTTATCTTTCTTACAGCTGAGTAATACTCCATTGTATATAAAAATACTACATCTTTTTTATCCATTCCTCAGTTAAGGGCTGTTTGAGTTGTTTCCATGATTTAACCATTACAGATTGCACTGCTATAAACATGGGTGCACATATACTGCTGTGCTATGATGTTTTTAATTCTTTTGGAAAAATACCCAAAAGGGAAATAGCTGGGTTGAATGGGACTATAGTCCTAGTTTATGTTTTCAGAATCTCAAGACTGATTTCCGCAGTGGTTGCACCAGTCAACACTTCCACCAACAGTGGAGAAGGGTTCCTTTCCCCCCATAGCCCTTCCAGCATTTGTTGCTGGATGATTTCTTGATGATAGCCGTTCTTTCTGGGGTGAGATGAAATCTCAGTGTTGTTTTAATTTGCATTTCTTAAATGACTAATCATGTTGAATATTTTGTCATGTATTTATTTACTGTTTCTTTGTCTTCCTCTGAGAAGTGTGTATTAATCTCAGATGCCCATTTTTGGATTGCGTCTTTGAATTTTGGGGAACTGATTTTTAAAAAAATTCTCTATAAGTTCTAGATAGAAGTCTTTTGTCTGACAGAAAGTTAGCTAAAGATTTTTTCCCAATTTCTGGGTTTTGTTTTTACTGTATTGGTGATTTCTTTTGATATACAAAAACTTTTCAATAAAATGAGATCCCAGTTGTTGATTCTTCAAACTATTTACTGTGTGGTTTGTTTTTGTTCATGAACTCTCTGCCTACCCCTATGTCTTCAAGATTTCTACTTGCTTTCTCTTCCAGTAGATTTAGTGTTTCTGTTTTAATATTTAGATCTTTAGTCCATTTAGACTTTAGCTTAGTGTACAATGATAGACATGGGACTAGTTTTAGTCTTTGGCATGTGGAGAGCTGGTTTTTCCATCACCATTTATTAAAGAGGCTATCTTTCCTCCAGTGAACGTATTTGGCCCCTTTGTCAAAGATAAGATAGCTGAATGCGTTTATGGTTGTGTCTTCATCTTCTAGTCTGTTTCATTGATCCTCAGGACTGTTTTTTGCCAGTACATGTTGATTTTATCACAGTAGCTTTATAGTATAATTTAAGTCAGGGATTGTGATTTGTCCTCCCATGCCTTTGTTGCCCAGGATTGTTTTTGCTGTTGTGGGTCTCTTGTGGTTCCAGATGAATTTTAGGAATGTTTTCTCTAGATCTATGAGGTATACTAATGATTGGGATTGCAATGAATCTGTATAACAATTTTGAGAATATGGCCATTTTCACAATGTTGATTTTTCCTATCCATGAGCAAGGAATACCTTTCCATCTTGTGAAATCCTTTTCAATCTCTTTTTCAGAGTTATGTAATTTTTACTGTACAGATCTTTCACTTGTTTTGTTAATTTGATTCCTAAGTATTTCAATTTTTTGTATGCTATTGTGAAAGTTGTGTTTTCCCTATTTTCTCTGTCAGTGTGTTTGTCATTTGTGTATAAGAATGTTATTGATTTTTGAGTGTTGATTTTGTGTTCAGCTACACTACTGAATTTGTTGATTAATTCTAATAGTCTTTTGTTGGAATTTTTGGGATCTTCCATGTAGAGTATAATGTCATCTGCAAATTGTGATAATTTCACTTCTTCCTTTACTGTCCTTATTCCTTTTATTTCGCTCTCTTGTCTAATTGCTCTGGCTAATGTTTCCAGAACTATGTTGAATAGGAGTGGTGGCAATGGACATCTTTGTCTTGTTCCTGATTTTAAAGTGGAAGCTTTCAGTTTTTGTCCATTTAATATGATGTTGGCTGTTGGTTTGTCATAGATGGCTTTTATCAGATTGAGGTAAAGTCCATCTATGCCAATTTTCTGTAGGCTTTTTTCATGAATGAGCATTGGGTTTTACCAAAAGCTTTTTCTGCATCATTGGGATGATCATGTGATTCTTATCTTTGGCTCTGTTGATGTGATGTATTACATCCCTGCATTCCTGGGATGAATCCCACTTGGTCATGGTGTATAATCTTCTTAATGATTTGGTGCATTCTATTAGCTAGTATTTTATTCAGAATCTTTGCATCTATGTTCATTAGGGAGCTTGGCTTATAGTTGTCTTTTTTGGTTGGGTCTTTCTCTGGTTTTGATAATAGGCTAATACTTACCTAAACTCCAAGAATTAGAGTGTGTCACTTTCTTTTCGATTTCATTAAAGACTTTGAGAAGAGTTGGCATCAAATCTTCTCCAAATTTCTTGTAGACTTCAGCTGTGAATCTATCAGGACCTGGGCTTTTCTTTGTTGCTAAGTTTTGTATTATGTTTTCACTTCTGTTGGCTGATATTGGGTTAGTCAGGATTTTTATTCTTAATTGAGCTTTAGAAATTCATATGTATCTAGGAATTTCCATTTCTTCTGTGTTTTCCATCTTATGACAGTAAATATTTTCCATATTAATGATTTTCTCAATTTCTGTAGGATCTGTAGTGATTTCACACTTTTCACTCCTTATTGCATGAATTTGAGATTTTTCTTTCCTTTTTTTGATAAGGTTGGCTAGGGGTTTATCAATTTTATACTTTTCTTCAAAGGATCAACTATTTGATTCATTAACTCTTTGTATTGTTTTTTTCTCCATTACATTAATTTCTGCTCTGATCTTTATAATTTCCTCCCTTCTCTGGGCTTTGGGCTTGACTTGTTCTCTCTCTAGAAGCTTGAGGTACAGGATAAGGTTGTTTGCATGTGCTCGTTCTGTTTTCCTGATGTGGGAGTCCACTGCTATAAATTTCCCTCTGAGGACTGCTTCCATTGCATCCCACAGGTTCTGGTAGGTGGTATTTGCATCTTCATTTGATTGTAAATATTTAATTTCTTCTTTAATTTAATCTGTGATCCGTTGGCTTTTCAGGAGGGTGTTATTCAATTTCCATGTGTTTATGGAGGTTTTGCAAATTCTTTTGTCAATAACTTCCAATTTCATTGCATTCTGGTCTGATAATATGCATGGGAAAATTTCAATTCCTTTGCACTTACTTATAAGCTTGTTCTATGTACTAGTATATGGCCTTTTTAAGAGAACATCTCATGTGTAGCTGAGAACAATATATATTCTAATGTTGGTCAGAATACTCTGTAAAGGTTTACTATGTCCATTTATTCACATGTTTGGTTTTGTTCTGTTATTTCTTTGCTGATTTTTTGTCTAGTTGATTAATCTCTTCATGACAATGGGGTGTTAAAGTCCCCTGTTATGATTGTGTTATTGCTTATTTGATTTTTCATGTCTGTTGAAATTTGTCTTATATAGTTTGATGCTCCTACATTTGGTTCACATGTACTTATGATTGTTATTTCTTCCTCTTCCAGTTTTCCCCTAACAAGAATGTTATTACCTTCTTTATTTGTTTTGAACATTATTGGTTTGAAGTTCACATTGTCTACAAACAGAGTAGCTACCCCTGCTTTTTTCTGGGTTCCTGTCATATTCAGTATTGTTTTCCATCCTTTGACTTTCAGTCTATGAATTTCCTTTTGAGTTAAATGTGTTTCTCTCATATAGCATATTGTTGGATTTTGTTTCTTAATCCACTCTGTGATTCTGCTTCTTTTGATTGGTGAATTGAGGCCATTTACATTAATGGTTATTATCAGTATGTTTTGGAGTATCTTTGTCATGTTTTTCCCCACTGTCGGTTCCATACTGTTGGCTCCCTTTGTTTAATTGCTTGCTCTGCATGGTGGTTCTTTTCTATCCTTCTTGGATTTGTGGTCATTTTTATTTCTTTGTAGAATATCTTTTAGTACTCTATGGTTGATTTGATAGTCATGAATTTCTTCAGTTGATCTGTGTTGTGGAAGTATCTTATTTCCCCATTTATTTTGAAAGGTAATTTTTTTTTTTTTTTTTGGCGGTACTGGGGATCGAACTCAGGACCTTGCACTTGCCAGGCAGGTGCTTGTGTCACTGAACTATATCCCCAGCCCTTGAAAGGTAATTTTGCAGGGTACATCAATCTGGATTGGAAGTTATTTTCTTTCAGGACCTGAAATATTTCACGCCAAGCTTTTCTTCACTTGACAGTTTGTGTTAAGAAATCTGCTGTGATTCTGATGGGTTTTCCTTCATAGGTGATCTGTTTCTTTTCTCTAACAGGTTTTAATATTCTGTTCTTTTGCTGAATTTCTCGGATCTTGATTATTATGTGTCTAGGTGTAGATTTATTTTGGTTATGGCTAATTGGAGTTGTATATGCCTCACTTATGAGTATATAAGTTTCTTGTTCCTTGTTCATGAACTTTGCTGCTATTACTTTTGCAAATAGTCTTTTAGGTTATTTGTGTTGCCTCCTGCTCTTTCTTTGACACTTATCAGACTTATATTGTTTTTCTTTGCCTCATCTTGCAGCTGTTAATTTGTTATTTCCTGTTTCTTGTTATTTTTAAGAGATCTTTCCATTCACAATTGCTAGTTGCAATGCTGTCTTTAAGGTCTGAAATCTATCTTCAGTTTTGTTCAAGGGGTTTTGCTAGCTTTCAGTGGAAATTTTCATTTCCTGGATAACTCTTTGAGTCTGTTTCATGCATTTTAATTCTTTCCTATATTGTTCATTCAAGGTTTGCATCATTTGTCTGTGCTCCTCTATTTATTTTATTTTGAAAAGAGTAGTAAATGAGAAACAAACAAGCAAACAAAAAAGAACAGTGGCAGCATACCAGTATCACGAACATAAACAAATCAAAGCAAGAACATTCAAAGTGATACAGGGTCTCAAGGCAAAATAATATGAATCAACAGTGATAGTTACATTACATATTGTTAGCCTCAACTACATTGCTCAGATTACCAGATGTCAGAATGAAAGACTGCTCAAGCCATTAAAGAGGATAAGAAAATAATTATTAGATAAAACAGAGAAAATACAGTTTCACTAGACAAGATGGTAGGAATTCACCATGGTAATTCCTCTGCATATTGTTACCTTCAAATCAGTTGCTCAGACCATCAGACACAGTGTGCCAAATTGATCAGAACATAAACAACTGGTAAGCATTAACTGTTCATTTCAATACACCTTCAGACATCAGCAATACAGTTATCGCAGCTATTCATATATACATTTATATTTTGCCTTCCTTCTTTCTTTTTTCTTCCTTCCCTCATCCCAGTCATTCCTTCCTTTGAGCAATTTCTATCCCTTTCCTATCATCTATTGCACATTTCGAGTTTTACCTGGTCTTTCAGGTTCCCACACTAAGGAGACAATATGGTTTTTACACATCTGGGTCCGATCTATTTCACTTATGAGTGTGGTCTCTAGTTGAATCCATTTACCTACAAAAGTCTCAAGTTTATCTTTTTTAATAGTTGAGTAATACTCCATTGTACAAAAATACCACGTCTTTTTTATCCATTCCTCAGTGGATGGGCATCTGTGTTGTTTCCAAGATTTAGCTAAAACAAATTGTGCTGCTGTAAACATGGGTGCACATATATCACTGTGGTATGATGTTTTTAATTCTTCTGGGAAAATACCCAGAAGGGGAATAGCTGGGTTAAATGGGACTTCCAATTGTAGTTTTGTGAGGAATCTCCAAATTGATTTTCACAGTGGTTTCACCAATCTACACTCCCACAAGCAGTGGAGTAGGGTTCCTTTCTTCCCACAGCCTCTCCAGCATTTGTTATTGATTGATTTCTTGATGATAGCCATTCTTTGTGGGGTGAGATGGAATCTCAGTGTTGTTTTAATTTGCATTTCTTGAATGCAAGAACGACATTGAATGACAAACATTTTTTCATGTATTTGTTAACCATTACTATCTCTTCATTAGAGAAGTGTATATTCATCTCAGATGCCCATTTTTGGATTGGGCCTTTGAATTTTTGGGACCTGATTTTTAAAAATTCCTGATATGTCCTAGATAGAAGTCCTTTGTCTGAAGGCCAGTTGGCTAAAATTTTTTCCCAATTTCTGGGTTTTCTTTTTACTTTATTGGTGACTTCTTTAGATGGGCAAAAAATTTTCAATAAGATGAGATCCCAGTTGTTGATTCTCTGAAATAGTTCCCATGCAGTTTTTTTTATTTTTTTATTTTTTATTTTTTTATTTTAGAAACATAAAAGTACAAAAACATATTGACAAACAGACACCCATTATCATAGAAAATAGTACAATCACAACTAATCTATAGACAAGGTGATATGGTCTCAACAGTAGTTGTTGCTTTATCCATTGATATCTTCGAATTGTAGATGTATGGACCCATATACAGACATG
>PVLD010034483.1:0-12634 GCA_004027595.1 Dinomys branickii | reverse complement strand
GGACTTTCCCACGTCTCGCCCCGGCAGCCTGGTCCGCCCTACCACATCTCCCCCGGCATCTCAGAGAAATACGCCCAGTTTAAACTTCCCAGCCGAGGTTCCGGCATTCACGCTCACCAAGTCTGTCTCGAGCTGGTGGTGTTTATTAAGGAGGTTCGCTCCCTTGCTGCTCACCCGGTCGCCATCTTCCTGAGTTCCGACAGTTTCCTCTTAACAACTTTTAAAAAAAATTTCTGGTATTGGAGATTGAACTCAGGGTCTTCATACTGCATTACACATCCAGCCCTTTTATTTCTTATTTTGAGGAAGAGTCTTGCTGTGTTTCCCAGCCTGGTCTTGAGCTCATGCTCCTCCTGGCTCTGCCTCCAGAGTATCTGGGATTACAGGCATGCACTACCAGATTTGGCTTAACAACATTTTAATAGGTTTATTGAGATATAATTGACATGCCATAGCATGCACCCCTTTTAAGTGTACAGTTCAATCATTTTGAGTCAGTTCACCAAGGGTGATGGCACCACAGTTCTGATGTGGAAAATCTCTATCTCCTGAAGAAGCTCCTGCATGCCGTTTACACTTCCTGTCCATTCTCACCTGCAGGCAGCCACTCATCTGCCTCCTGCATCTTTGACGTGTCCAGCCTGGACACTATCTATGAGTGGAACCCTACACTGTGTGGTCTCTTGTGATTGGCTTCTTTCCTGTACTGTAATACTTTAAAGCTTCACCAAGGAAACCTGCAGCATGAATCAACTTGGATTGAGTAACCCTTGCTTGTGCTGCTGGACACCAGCCTGTTCTGGATGTAGAAGTTTAGAATCTTTGCTCTACATCATGGGCTATTTTGGGGACGGGACCGAAGCCTCAACACGACTTTCATGGGTGTTTTATGTACACTTTGCACAGATGGAATATTTTATACAGCCGTCTCCATGTGTCTGTTCCTACTGTAACCTGTCCTGTCTTGTAAGGTGAGATATGGAGTTTTCTATTAGTGGCGTCATGTCAGCATACAAAAAAATTTCAGAGTTTGGAGCATTTTGGATTTGGAATTAGTCATGCTCAACCTATCTTTTATTCCTTTTTATGGTTCAATAAAATTCTATTACATGAACATACCACATAATTTATCATCATGGGAATCGGGGTGGTTTCCACTCTGAGCTACTAGGAATAATGCTCTTACAGACATTTATATACATGTTTTGGTTGGGACATACGCTTTCTGTTTTCTTGGGTATGTACCTAGGAATAGAATTGCCGGTTTTGTGTGTAATTTTTTCTTGCAAAAGTAGCAAACTGTTTTTCCAAAGTGGCTGAACTGTTATATGTTTCCGCCAGCGATGTTTGTGGGCCCATTTCCCTGCACCCTCCCCAGTGCTGTTACTGTCTGCCTTTGGAATTGTAGCCACCCTCATGGACCTGAAGTGGTACCTCTGTGGTTTTAATGCTCCCAGTGAGGAACATATAGATTTCTATATAGATTGCAGAAAATGGAGTTTAGACACAAAGTTAAATAAGTACCAACTTCAGAATTTCTCAGAGACTTTTTGTGTTTGAGTAAGTATTGAGAATCCCTTAAGAAGGCCGGATGTGCGGTGTTTGCTCAAATGAGGACCTGAGAAGACAGGGTGTCTGGAAGGATTAGTGTTCTTAGGGGTCAGCACATGACTGGTCAAGTCCCATCCATGGCTTGTTTTTTTTCAATAAAGTTTTATTGAAAGAAACCCACACCCATTAATTTGCAAATTGCTTATGGCTGCTTTCAGCCTGTGGGGCCAGAGCTGCACAGTTGGGATGGAAACTGCAGGCCTTGCAAAGCCTCAGGCACCTGTCTGCTGTGTGGCCCAGGAGGCGCTGTGGCAGTGAGCTGGCCCCTTACCTGCAGGTGGCCCTGAAGCTGTGGGCGAGGACCAAGGAGAACAAGTGCTTGGTGAGGCTCCTGCTGTTCCAGCTGGTGCTTGAGGGATAGAGAGTTGCTGGCCAGGGAGGGTTGGGAAGGAGCTTCCTTCAGAGGGAGGCAGGGGCAAATGGTGGCAACTGAAGAAGTGGGGGACTGACTGTGGGGCTTAGGGGGCTACGGCAGAGGAGGATGTCCGCAGGGGTTGAAGAAATTGGAGAGGTCACGCCAGACCCCTTAGGCCCACGTGGGTCCCTGATTGTGCTCTTTGGCTCTTGGTGGGGTCCTAGCACCCCTTACAATGACATAGTTTCGGCCTGTCTTCCCCTGAATGTGGTGGTCCTGTGCTCTGACTCTGCAGCTGAACCCCCAGGGCTTCCCCTTCTGCTTTTGCCTCCTGGACAGTTACCTCTCAGAGCCCCCGTCTCCCCCTTTGTACAGTAGGAGGCACAGTTGCCCTTGCCTGGGAAGTTACTGGGCAGGTGACAGAGATTCTTCCCTTGGCAGCGTGGCCCCTGTGGCCGATGGAGACCTGCACTGTCTCTCTGCCCTTGTTATCCTTACACCCCTACAGCGGAAGCTCCTGGAGGGCAGAGCAGCCACGGCTGTGCTCCTTTGGGTGCTCGTAGAGAGGTGACACCCTGTAAATGTCCATGGAGTGGATGCGTGATGCAGAGGCCTGCAATTCCCACTGAGGAGGGGCCTTGACCTCTCTCCCTAGAGAGGTTGGAGGCCTCTGCTGTGGAGCCAGGGGAGAATTACAGGGACTCGCTGTTTTCTTCCCAGAGCAGCGCATGCAGAATCCCCGAGGCCAGCCGCAGCCCGGGCTCCCCGGATGGGCAGGGAAAGCACACTTGTTTTGGTGATGGGCCTTTTTGTGTTGATGTGTTGGTTGCTTGGGGAGACCAAGCAGGGCTATTTATAGCTTAGTCCTTCTGCGCCAGCTTTTAGGGCGGTCTCCATGTCCCTGGCAGCGCTGTCCTCCATGGCAGGTTGAAGAAAGGTGATCTGTTCACCGGCTCCGTGCAGGACATAAAGATGAGGCCTCCCGGCTGCCCGCTGGGAGCCTTTCCCGTGTGGCCTCTCCCAGGCTCCGCGCTGGAGTGGCTGGAGCTGCACTGCTCCTCACTGTGGGCAGCCGCTTTCTTCTTGCCTGTGCCTCTGCACGGGACATGTGGGGAGCCGCTTCCCTTAGACCGGTGGAGGCAGGAGGCCCGAGCTCCCTGCACAGGCTTCCAGGAGGGCCTAACAGTTTCTTGACACAGATGGGGTCTCACTACCCTCGGGGTACAGCCCCAGCCTTTCAGCCAGGCCCCCATCTCCTCAGCCCAGCTCTGCTGCACTGACCAATTATGCATGCCTTACCCTTCTCTTACCTCACAGTGATCACTCTTCAGCCTCCCAGCGTGGGCCTCTAGGAGTGTTTCCTCATATGGGTTCCATTTTCTTTGCTCCCTTCAGGACCCCCCACCTCCCACATTGTGATCTGACCCTGGCCCCAGGAGGGCGCCCCAGATGCCTTGGGCTTCCCTACCTCTCCTCTCCACACTGCTTTGTCTGCCTTTCCCAGTGGCCCGCCAGCCCTTAGAGGCCCCCCAGGATTGGCAGAGTGCTCTACCTGCAGATGGCACTTCAGTAAGTCTCGTGAATAAATCAGTACCTGCACAGACAGGTGCTGTGGCCTCCTTTTTACCTGCTATGCAATGATACAGGAAAAGGCTTCAGGCTGTGCATTTATCATAGCCTTAGTCTGTAAAGAAGAAAAGGGATCAGTGGGTAGTTCAGGGCTGTGGAGGAAGCCTGGAGCTGGTGATGGCTCAGGCTGAAAGTGTGGGCCCTGCAGCTAGGACCCCAGGCTCTGATCCAGGGCCTGGAGCTTGCTGTGACTTTGGTGAAGTTTCTGAACCTTGTCTACACCTCACTTTCCCCATCCTTGACATGGTGACAAGGATTATGGGTTAGGTGCATTCATGTTTAGACAGCCACTGAAGGGAGGCATCATATTCTCATGTACAGAGAGGAAGCTGAGATCCAGCCGGGTGACGATACCTACCCAAGGTGATACCTACTGGCAAGAGCTGGGATTTGAGCCCAGCCTATGTCTGTCTGTGCCAAGGACTGAGAACTATGCCTCTGAGGTCTGGGTGCAAATCTGCAGGAATGTGCTGCTTGGCCTGAAAGGGTGCATCAGGAAGAATGCACATAGAATATGCACTGACACATAGTAGGTGGTCAATAAACGTGACTCGTACACATGGATCCCCGAGAGCCTCAGCTGGTGTTCAGCCTTTCCCACTTCCTGGATGGTGTCAGGAGGTCCCTTCTTGGGCCCTTGCTGGCCAGCGTGTGGGCGGCACACTTCCTTATTCAGACTTGCCTTCTGTCCCGGCACTTTGTGGGTGAGGGTCATTACGAAAGCTTCTCCCAGGGTCCCTTCCTAGTCAAAATTGGAAGGGTGTCAGTAAATCCCTCCTTCATACCTGCTTCCTCTTCTGGGAATGAGATTGGTTATGGAGATAGGAGTGGAGTCGAGCAGGCTGCCCAGCTGCAAAGATCACGGCCTCTAGAAAGTGGGGGAGATGGGAGGAGGCAGCTTGCCTGGGGTGAGGGGGCGTCTGCCTATTTCTTCCCTGAGTCTCCATGTGTTTTTAGCTGTTGGGCCGCTGGTTCAGAGGACAGCCACATCAACAAGAAGGCACACGTGTGTTTGTGTCGTGGGTGCCCACTAGCTGGGGTCCTCTATTCGATGGTTTCTTTCATGATGAGCTCCAGTCTGGGTTGAGACTCCCAGGGTTATTTCTGTCTGTAGCAACCAGCTTAATTTTGCTGTGGGTTAACCCTTCTCACTCATTGTTTGTCAGGTTGCCACTGGGGGTGTGTTGGTGGCAGTTCAGGAGGCGGTTGGTATATGTCAGCTGTGAGGTCCTAATCTGGACAACAGAGACCATGGGCACCCTGAAATTCCCTGCAGAACTTTGAGAGTGACTATCTGTGCAGTGACTTCTCAAAGGATCCATGTGTCGTGACCAAGAGTGTTGCATTCTGCTACTGAGATCTCTAGAGACATGTTGTTGCGCCCTAACCCAGCCGGTCCTCACTGCCACGGGGGCTGCAAACGCTTCCTGGGACGAGTGACGTGTGAGCTGAGCCGGAAGGAGGAAGTGGGACTGAGCCGGAAGGAGGAAGTGGGACTGAGCCAGAAGGAGGAAGTGGGGACCTCTTCCCCACACTCCCTCCCAGGAAGAAAACTAAGGATTAAAAATGACCCACCTGCCATTTGTACGTATCCCTTGGTGGCCAGGAAATGTGCCTGTGTGGTGCTCAGGCTTTTCTGTGTGTGATAAATCCTCGGGAGGACGTGGCAGAACGCAGCTAACTGGGGTGTTTCTGCACAAGTTGGGATTCTGGCTCGGGAATGTTTGTGTTTCTGGCAAGCACCCCCAGGATCCTGCTCTGGTTCACACTACTCTGTTACGGTAATAGCTGTAATAGATTCTCTCAAAAGTTTCCTTTAATAACCCCTGAGGTTTTAAAATACATTAAAGCCAAGACTAAGACCTCAGACACAAATCCAGTAATGACTGAGGGGCTGCCCTATTTCCTCTCAGATCATTGGGGCTTCTTTTCTGCCCTCTTAGCCTAGAAGGGTGTGAGACCTCGCCAGGCTTCACCTTCCATCCTTGCTGTCCAGCCTCGCGCCTGGCTTGCAGTAGGTGCTGCTCCCGCTTCTGGCCCTAAGCCTGGGCTGGTTGCCTTTCGAGCAACTCCATGGCCGCCCACAGTCTGATTTTCTTTGGGGGCCTGCCTGATTTCTCCAGCAGGGTTCGGGGCCAGAGGGAGCCTGCCGACCAGTGCTAATTGGTGTCACTGAGTAATTAATGCAGAGTCAGGCCCAAGTGGGTTCCCAGGGAGACAGACACTGAGGGTGGCTTTCATGCTTGGTGGGGTGGGGGCTCTTTTTCCAGAGGAGGCTCTTGCAGTGCTGGGCGACTGGCACAGGCTGTGGGGGGTGCTTTGGCAGTCCAGAGGGGCTTGCTGAGCAAGTTTGGAGGGGTTTGTGTTGGTGCCATGGCGCTGCACAGTATGGAGTACAGCGAGTTTGACTTTAAAGAAAAGAAGCTCCAGCATGGGCTCTGGGAGCCAGGCCTGGACTGGCTGTGTGGAAATGATGGACCCGCAGGAAGGCTGTGCCTCCCTGCATTTGCCCTATTGGGCTCTGCTCCTTGGTGTGACAACCAAGCCTTCCTGTGTTCCACTACTTGCTGTTTCTTCTGGCCCCTGTGCCTCAGTCCACTGTGTCCCAAGTGTACTATGCTCCATCTCTCTCAACCTGGAACAATCTCTGCTCCTTCCTCCTGGCTCAGTCCACTCATCTTTCAAAGTGTGGATCACATGTTTCTACTTCTAGGAAGCTTTCCTGGGCACCCTGTCACAGTAAGGATGGGTTAGGTTATGCTGCAGTAACAAGTACCCCAGCAGTGTTGGTAGCTCAGAGCCACAAAGTTTATTTCTTGCTTACACTTCATCCCTGACTCAGGGCAGAGGAGGCTCATGTTGACACCAAGCTGCTTAATGACAACAGAGATAGGGAAAGGGCAGGAGGGAGCCAGGCCACCCTGCTCTGGAAACCTCTGTCTGAAGTGACACGTGTCCCGTTGCTGGCCAAACAGTGGCCAAAGCCAGTCCTGTGTCTACTGTGAGTTCAGCAGGATGGGGATGTCAAGCATCTGCTTCAGGACAGGGGATGGTTACAGACATCACTGCAGCCTGTCAGGGACCATGAGTGGGGTGTTTCTGGCCTTCCCTGAGCCCTGTGTTTTATGCCTGCACCCTATCTCACCTCCCCGCAGAGAGTGGGGGATCCACAGGGGATGGGTGGTGCTTTCCGCCTCAGAGGCACTGCACCTTCCGTGGGGTTTGGTGCAGAGAACATGCATGGTGGGGGGTGGGCAAGTGGTGGGTGGCCTGTCCCTCCTCTGCAGCACTGGTCTTGCCGCAGGTGGCCTCAGTGGGCCATCACCAGCCCCATGACTCTCCACACTCTTCTGCAGGCGCCGTGTCTTGGCCATCTCTGATGGGATCGAGCACATCGGGAACCTCCGCTGGGAGCTGGCCTTGTGTCTCCTGGCAGCATGGACCATCTGCTACTTCTGCATCTGGAAGGGCACCAAGTCGACAGGAAAGGTGAGAGGTCGATCTTGGAGCAGCTACGCAGGGGCAGGAGAAGCATGATCGTCCCTGTGCCAGCTCAGGCAACTGGAGAGTGCCTGGCAGCTGTGCTGTAAAGGCTGGCTCAGAAGTTGGCAGGTAGGTTAAGCACTGGACAGGGGGTCCACTGAGCATCCCAGAGTTAAGTCTAGTGCATATTAGTTACACACCTTAGGGCTATTCCGCTTGACCTGCTGAGCCTCAGTTTGCTCACCTGTGAAATGACAAAGCCTTACCTAGCCTGCCTCATAGAATCAGTTCAGAGTCACACAGGGGGTTAAAGTACATTGAAAACTGGGCAGTGTTAGGGTCTGCAGCGACCCTTAGGTCAGTGAGCTGTGTGTTGGGTGGGGAACGCTGGCTGTCTCCCCTGGCAGGTCCCTCATCTCAGAACACCCTCCTCCCTCTCCTGAAGTCTGTGGAGGAAGAGCAACCATCTCTGTCTCATAGCCTCATTGTGTCACCTGCCCCAGCTGCACTCCAGAGCTGTCACCTGGCTGGGGCAGAGACATGGAAGAAGACAGCCAGCTCCTGCTCTTCCACCTACAGGCCTTGGGTCAGAACCTGAGACTTGGCTTCAGGGCAGCTGGGAAGCATGGGAGAAGCATGAGGACTTTGATAGTGAATGTGTCATGTGCTATAAGGATCGATACAGGGTTAGAAATGTGATGCTCAGGACAAGTCCAGCTTGCTTATGAGTTTTACTTTACAAAAGCGGGGGTGGGCGTGGGTGGAGTTGGTTGCCAACATATGGAAATGAGGGTATTTCATGTAGAGAGTAGAAATCTGATCCTGGAAACCCTTGGCAAATAAGATTGGGCTGCACCTGACCTGCAAACCCACAGGGCTGCCTGTGGTTCAGCTGAATAGCAGCCACCTCTTTCTGGGGTGTGCTGGTTGGCCGCAGACCCCACCAATCCCCATCACCCCATCCCATGGCTGAGTGTCAATGCTTAGAGTTTCCTCTTCTTGTCCACTTAGTTTTTCCTTATGCTAGAGGGGGAAATGACCACAGCCCCTTTTGCCTGTCTGGTTGTGACAGGAAGTTTCTCATAAGCACTGTTCTAAGTTCCTGGCTGGGGTAGGCAGTGGAGAGAAAGCTCTGGAAACAGGAGGTCACACTAGAGGGATGTGCACTGGAGGTGGCTGACCTGCAGCAGGCGGGTGGGGCAGGAGAGCCCAGCAGAGAGAGCAGAATGTGCCGTGCCGCATGATACAAAGGAGCTAAGGGTGTACTGAAAGACAGCTGTGAAGCTGCCAGGGGCCAGAGGAAGTAGCAGTGGGCACTGTGTCCCTTCAGCTGCGGGAAACATACTCATCTTTGTGTTCTCTAGTTGGCATCATAAAGATGACTGGATTTTTCTTTTTTCCAAAGTATAAGGTTGCTGCCTTATGATAGACTTCAGGGTGCATCCATGGGGCTTCCTGACCTGTCTGCACCGCCTCTTCTTGCCAAAGAGGGGGTAAGAACTGGGGTCTGGGATCAGGTTTCCAAGCCCCGGTCTGCCATTCCTAGCCAGGACCTCGGCACACAGTGAATTGCCCTCTGTGATGTGAGCTGACCAGTGCGCTGTCTTGTAGGGAGGGTGGGGGTGCAGCACAGGGCTTGTGTTTGGGGTTCAACAGAACGTGTGATGTGTGGTGAGTACTGACAGTACTGTGAGTTTTAAAGCCTCTTATTATAAAGATAAAAAGAATTCACTCACAAAGTAGTTTGCGGCAGGGTGGGCATGGAGCATTATCCATGGCCTGCTGAGCTGGGTGCTGTGCTAGGGCTTTTCATCAGCTCCACTGATTGCCCTGCTTTCTGGGTGGAGAACTGAAAGCTGAGGGGCCGCTGCCGTGGCCTCCTTTCCTGCTCTCAGTGGAGGCGGGAGGTCAGCGGTAGCTGCAGTGTAGACCCCAGGTCCACGGTTAATAGTCACTGAAGGCTTCTTCTGGGCTTCAATTCCTCTTCTCAGGCTTTGGAGCCACCCCGTGAGACAGCAGCCCCCAGTGTCCCTGCTGTACAGGTGAGCAGCCAAGGCTGTGGGGGGAGTGACTTGCTCAAGGACCCTCTGTTTGGAAGTGGAAAGGGATAAAATTCAAGTGTTGGTGGCCACACAGCCCTTGTTCTGGATAGATGCACTGTGCCTGTCACCTGTGACTTGGGGACAATGGTTTCTTATGACTGGTTATGAAAAGGTGGTTATTGAGATCTCTTAGTACCTTGCAGGTGCTCAGTGGTTGGTTACAGATCAATCTAAATAGACCTTTGAAGGGCAATGCTAAAGTCAACGAGCCAGTCAGGTATCCTCCAGAAGGTTGGTGGTCACAGGCTGTTCATGTGTCTTGTGCCTAAGGCCTGGGTCAGCTTCCAGGATGAGATGTGGTTTGTGGGGGTGTACAGATCCTTATAAACCTCCAGTTCCTCCTTACCCTTGTTCATGTGTGAAGAAACTGAGGCTCAGAGAGGGGCATGGACTTGACCAAGGTCACACAGCAAGTTAGTGCCAGGCCAGGAACAAGAAGAGCCAGGAACCCCAGCTCCCCAGCTCTTCACAGGCTCCATGGGTCACATGTGACAGTGTGGGGACACCAAGTGACCCTGCACTGTCAGGTGGACTCTCAGGGGAGGATGTGGCACTTAGGTTCCTGTTTATTACTCATTGTACCTTGGGGACGAGCCCAGTGTCCAAAGGTTTTCTGAGTTCTGTATAAAAACAGCTAAAAATAGATCACTGGGTGACCTGCGACTCCTTGTGTGGGCAGAGGGACCCCAGTCCTCTGCTTGTGGGAGCTGGAGCAGAGCCATCTTCGTGTTGCTGTCTAGGGAAGGAGCCACCTTTGCTTTTGGTCTCCTCTCTGGAGGTGCAGCCTGCTTCCTGGTGCAGGCTGGGTAGAGGTTTTCGTTAAATGGAATATTCTTCGGTGTGAGAGGTTCCTGGTCTCTGCCTACCTCTCTGGGGGAAGCTGCCCCTGATCTCTCCCCACTTTGACCAGCATGTCTTGCAGCCATGGACAGCAGCATGGGAAGCCTGGTCTTTCAGGGGTGGCAGGACTTGGTCCCCAGGGGCTCTATCCCAGGTGAGGCTGCCACGGTGAAGTCAGGCTTCGCTGGCATTCATGTCTCCACTGGGGACAGCTGGTGTCATGGACAGATGGCATTCATTGTCTCCCTGGAGCCAAATAAGCAGTCCACATCCACATTAGGACCCATAGCAAGGTGCCTGCTCCTCTATTGTTTAATAAACACTGGTAGGGTGCACAAATTCGGGAGGTGCAGGGGACACGGGACAGTCTGGTCTCGCAGAGCATGCAGTCTGTGAGGGTGGTGTATGATAGTAACCGAGAGCCCACACGGAACCAGACCAGACCCTCTGACACGAGAGAAGTCTTTACTCGGGGAGGGACAGAGTAGCAGGCTCCCTAGCGGACCAAGGTAGCCCCGAGCTGAGGAAAGCGTGGGCCTTTAAGCTCTTTTTTCTGGTGGGGGTGGGGTGGGGTAGGGAGATGTCCCTGGGCCAGAACAGGCTGAGCCCTGAGCGGCAGGGAGGGTGTCCAGGCCAGAAGCCTGAACAGCAGGAGTTGCCCATGTCAGAACGACCCCAGCAGGTGAACTGCCAGAGCGAATGAGGGCGGGGATAGCTTTTGTGGCCGAGGGGAACTGAAGTGGAACAGGTAAGGGAACGAGAGAAATATTGATAGTTAAAGTTTTCCCACGAGGGGGGTGAGGCTGGCTGCCTTTTGACTTATCAGTGTATGGCCAGGAACCCCAATTATGATTCAGAGCACCCATGCTGAGTCTGATAATGCAACATTGCAGCGGGCGGGTGAATCAGATTCTTAAGAATCTGGGGTTCTGAGGGCTGGGAATACCAGACGAAGCACATGGGAGCTGGAAGTCATCTTGGCTTTTAAGTCGAAAACTGATTTTATAAGTCAGGCAGTGCAAGCCCAGGAAGGGAGCAAGGTTTGCCCAAGGCCATGAGGCCACCTGCATGCAGCAACCCCACCTGGGCATGTCTGTCTGCCCTAAATGGGGTCTTCAGCTGCCTGCCCCTCCTGCGAGGATGAATGTGGCTTCAAGACAGACACGTTAGTCTTACTTACGAGTGTGCCAGAGGGGCGCGCCATCTGTTTATTTCTCTGCCCAGCGAAATAGCTGCAGTTTGATCCTACAGAGTTCTTTTTCCTGTCACTAGAGACTGGTGGGAATTCTAGAAATCTCCTATGGGCTAAAAAAGTAAGGAAACATTTCTCAATCATACATTAAGTCCCAAGGAAATGGGATGCTGAAGTACTTGCTTCCTTGAAATATTTCCACAGTTGTGTGACTTGTCACCTTCTGAGAGGGGAACAGGTTCACTCCCGATAACTGGATCAAGATCAGGAAACCAAAATGTGCAGCCATCTCTGCAATAGCCCTGTGTCCGCCTCTCACTCACTGTTCACATCCATGCTGCACCTGGTTTCTCTTCCTGGTCTCTTATGGTGGTGGGAACTGAACCCAGGGCCTTCTGCATACAGGGCAAGAACTCCACCACTGAGCCACATCCCAACCCTGATGGGTGTAGAGAATAAACCAGTCCTGAAGGCTCGAAGTCAGTTTAGACAACTCCCTTCAGCACTTATCCAGTTACTAGCCATGCCCAAACACAGAAACCACCAAAGCATCTATTTCTGTGGCCCTCCCACCCAGACATTCAAAAAGCATTGAACATTCAGTAGCTCCCTGGTACCTTGGGTGAAAGTTGCTATTACATTACCCCTTTTCTACAAACATATTGCTTCTGTGCAGGATGATATACCCGAAATTCTTTGTGTTCTAAGAAATATTGATTTCAGCAAGCCCAGGGATGCCGGGTTTTACTCTGCCTCCCTACAGCATGTACGTCAGTGTGATGGTTTGATGTTATTGTCCTGGTGGCTCAATGATTATTTGTTGAAGATTGTAAACACTCTTTATTACTACATATGCTCCTCTAGAAGCTGTGCTAGGCCATAATTTCATCCTGGGATCAGCCAACAATAGCTTCAAGGCTGAACCCAGTCCACTGTGTTTGTAAGTAAAGTTTGATTGGAAATGAACCAGGTCCATCTGTTCACCTGTCTTCTTCAGCTGGGTCTATGCTGCTGAAGCGGCAGGGCTAGGTAATGATTGTGGAGCCCACGGAACACAACACACAGGTTGAAGAGCCTTAACCCCAAAATGTAAGACCTAAAACCCTCCGGGTGCTGAGATGATGTTACGAGGGGAAATGTTCATTTCCTAAAACTTTGTTTCCTGTGCAAAATGACCTTACAAAATCTCCTTAGGCTGGGTGTAGAAGCTGTTTTTTTTTTTTTTTTTTTTTTTTTGGTACCAGGAACCAAACTCAGGACCTTGCACTTGCCAGGCAGGTGTTTGTGCCACTGAGCTATATCCCAGCAGAGCTGTTTTTGAAAATGAGTTTTGTGTCTGAGCTGGGGTCCCAGCCCCAAGATATCTCAGTATGTGTATACTAGTATTCCAAAATCCAGAAGAAAACTCTGAAATCTGAGATG
>PVLD010034482.1:0-12638 GCA_004027595.1 Dinomys branickii | reverse complement strand
GTCTCTTTAAATTGCACATGCTGGCGTGCCCCATGACGTCTGCTGTGGGCGTGGCCCCGTGAAGTTGGTGGGCGTGGCACTGTGACGTCTAATGTGGGCGTGCCTCCCAAATTCTGTGGGCGTGGCCCTGTGACATCTACTGTGGGCGTGCCTCTGCAAATTCTGCTGTGGGCATGGCCCCGCAGAAGCCGCGGCTGTGGGCAGGACACATGCTGTGTCAATGAGGGCGGACTGAAACCACTTCCCTCCGTCCCTATACCAGGGTGGAGAGGAGACTGGCGGTCTGGAATCTGTAATAAATTGAGGTGCTTTTCCACCCCAAGCGTGATAGTCTGTATACATCCATGTAGGTTATAAATTTGAATTTTCAAGTGAGCCACCATCGGTATCATAGAGTGACAAGGGGGAAGGCAGTTTTGGGTAGGATGGCATTCAGAGATTATTCCCTCCTATGTTCTATATGACTTTGTATTTCCTTAATAGTTTTTGTGATCACAAAAATGAAGATAGTTTTATGGAAGATAGTATCCAGTACTAATTCCCTACATTCTCCTCAATTTCCTTTAACGTTTATGTGTTGACTAATGGGAAGATAACAGTAGTGATGTGACATCCAGTACTAATTCCCTGCTAGTTTCTGTATAGTTTTGTATTTTCTGTTTTTTGGTTCTTTTTTTTTTTATTTTTTGGCAGTACTGGGGATTGAACTCAGGACCCTGTGCCTGCTAGGCAGGCGCTTATTCCACTGAGCTATATCCCCAGCCCCCAAGTTTTGTATTTTCTGAACTGTTTATCTGTACTTGTATTCTTTTGTCTTGAAAAAAAAAAAATTGCCCATGCTGATGTTGAACTTGTGACCCTACTGCCTCAGTGTCCCAAGGTGTATATCACTATATGTGGCTAATATGTATATTTTTAACAGTATTGCTCTAGGTAGGTGTGAAGTAATGTAAATTCCAGTGCTTTTGTGAGGTGCTGGTTTAGGTTTCTATTTTTATATCGGATTACTTCATGGTAGACAGTTAAATATTAAACTGTTGTGTTCTCTTTTTATTTTTTCTATTTATGATACCTGAAGAATTTTAACATAATCTGGAACTTTTGTTTTTAAGTTTGAGTAAAGAATGTTATTCTGAAATTGTATTTTACTCAGTCATATGCTGGTATTTACTATCAATATTTTCTAAAATTAGGAATTTCGTGAAGATATGCCCTCCATTCTTGCTGATGTTTTCTGTATATTAGGTAGGTATTAACCTTTATTTCACTTTTCATATGTGCTTTTTGGTAAATTATTTTTAAATAAAATTAAAAACATTGTTTTAAAATTCATTTTAAAAATAAAAGAGAAAGGAAAACATACTAACAAACAGATCTCCATTTACAAAATAGCATAAGAGCAATATAAGCAATACAGAGTTACAGATAAAGTAGTAGGAAATTATCAATGGTTGTTGTATTACATTTTGATATCTTCCAAGTGGTTTCCCAAGTGAACAAATATCGACATGCAAGATTGTTCAAATAATTAATCATTAACTATTTCTTTTAGTAAAGTGGTAGAAGTTAGTAGTACAACTATATTAGCTATCCTATATATGCATTCATACATAATTTCCCTTTATACACACATAATTTCCCTTTCTTTCCTTTTTCTTTTCCCTCACCCCAGTGGCTGTTTAATTTTGAACATGTTCCTATCATTTCACACTGTCATACCTCTTAATTTTTATTACTCTTTTAGGTTCTTACACTAGAGAGATAATAAGTTGCTTACACATGGAGGTCTTGTGTATTTCACTTATGAGTATGGTCTCTAGTTGTGACCATTTACCTGTAAAAGCCTTGAATTTATTTTTCTTTATAGCTGAGTAATATTCCATTATATAAAAGTGCCACAATTTTTTTATCCAGTGCTTAGTGGATGGACAGTTGGGTTGCTTCCACAATTTAGCAATTACAAATTGTGCTGCTATAAACATGGGTGCACATACATTGCTGTGATATGATGTTTCAGGGAATGGCTGGGTTGAATGGGACCTCCAGACGTGGTTTGCTGAGGAATCTCCAAACTTGATTTCCATAGTCATTTCACTCATTTGCATTCCCACCAGCAGTGGAGAAGAGTTCCTATATCTCCATACCCTCGCCAGCATTTGTTATTGGTTGATTTCTTAATGATAGTCATTATTACTGGAATGAGATGAAAGCTCATTGTTGTTTTAATTTGCATTTCTCGAATGACCAATGATGTTGAACATTTTCTCATGTATTAATTTGCCATTTGTATTTCTTTATCTGAGAAGTATGTGTTCATCTCAGCTTCCCACTTTTAGATTGGGTCTTTGAATTGGGGGGGGCTGATGTTTTTTAATTCATTATGTGTTCTAGATAGACGACCTTTGTTGGAGGGACAGTGAGCTAAATTTTTTTCCCAGTTTGTGGGTTTTCTTTTTATTCTGCTGGTGATTTCTTTAGATGTGTAGAAACTTTTCAGTAGGATGAGATCGCAATTGGTTCTTTTAAGTATTTCCCGTGCAGGTTGGTTTTTGTTCATGAACTCTCTGCCTATCCCTCTGTCTTCAAGATTTTTACCTAGTTTCTCTTCCAATAGATTTAGTGTTTCTGTTTTAATATTGAGATCTGTGATCCATTTTGACTTGAGTTTGGTGCATGGTGATAGACTTGGTTCTACTTTCGGTCTTTGGCAGGTGACAAGCGAATTTTTCCAGCACCATTTATTAAAAAGGCTATCCTTCTTCCAATGAGTTTGTTTGGCCCCTTTGTCAAAGATCAGGTGGCTGAGAGTGTTTGTGGTTTTCGCTGCATCTTCTAGTCTGCTCCATTGATCCTGAGGTCTGATTTTTAGCCAGTACCAGGTTGCTTTTTATTGTAGTAGCTTTGTAGTATAATTTCAGGTCAGGGATTGTGATTCCACTTGACTTGTCCTTGTCCAGGATTGCTTTTGCTATTCTGGGTCTCTTCCGGTTCCAAATGAACTTAAGGAATGTTTTCTCTAGATCTTTGAGATATGCTAATGGTAATTTAATGGGAATTGCATTGAATCTATACAACAATTTTGGTAGTATAGCCATTTTTATGATGTTGGTTCTTCCTATCCGTGAGCAAGGAATATTTTTCCATTTATTGGAATCCTCTTTGATCTCTTTTTTCAGTGTACTGTGGTTTTCACTGAACAGATCTTTTATCTTTTGTTAGATTGATTCCTAAGTATTTCAGTCTCTTAGATGCTATTGTGAAAGGTATGGCTTCCTTTTTTTTTTTTTTTTTTGTGGTACTGGGGATCGAACTCAGGACCCTGCGCTTGCTAGGCAAGTGCTTATTCCACTGAGCTATATCCCCAGCCCGGTATGGCTTCCTTAATTTCCCTCTCAGTCTGTTTGTGTATAGGAATGCTATTGATTTTTGAGTGTTGATTTGTATCCAGCTACACTGCTGAATTTGTCAATTAATTCAAGGAGTCTTGTGGAGTTTTTGGTTCTTCCATGTAAAGTATCATGTCATCTACAAATAGTGATAATTTCACTTCTTCTATTCTTATCCTTATTCCTTTTATTTCTCTCTCTTGTCTAATTGCTCTGGCTAATGCTTCCAGAACTATGTTGAGTAGGAGTGGTAACAGTGGACATCCTTGTCTTGTTCCTAACTTTAAAGTAAAAGCTTTCAGTTTTTGTTCATTTAGTATGATGTTGACTATCTATTCCTATTTTCTGTAGGGTTTTTATCATGAATGCATGTTGGACTTCATAGAAAGCTTTTTCTGCATCTATTGAGATGATCATGTGTTTTTTGTTTTTGGCCCTATTGATATGGTATATAACATTAATTAATTTGCTAATATTGAAGCATTCCTGCATTCCTGGAATGAATCTGACTTGGTTGTGGTGTATGATTTTCTTGATGATTTCCTGCATTCTATTTGCTAATATTTTATTCAGTATCTTTGTATGTATATTCAATAGGGAGATTGGTCTGTAGTTCTCTTTCTTTGTTGGGTCTTTTCTCTGGTTTTGGTATCAGTGTAATTCTTGCCTTCAGAAATGAGTTAGGGAGAATTGCTTCCTTTTCAATTTCATTGAAGAGTTTGAGGAGTGTTGGTTTAAATCTTGCCTGAATTTCTTGTAAAATTCTGCTGTGAATCCATTAGTGCTTGGGCTTTTCTTTGTTGGTAAGTTTTTAATCATGTTTTCAATCTCATTAATTGATACTGGGTTGTTCAGGATTTTTTTATCTTCTTGATTCAACTTTAGTAATTCGTGCATTTCTAGGAATCTGTCCCTTTTGAGTTTTCTATCCTGTCAGAGTAAAGATTCTCAAAGTAGATATTAATGATCTTTTTAATTTCTGTCGGCTCTGTTGAGATTTTATACTTTTCATTGCTTATTGGATGAATATGAGTTTTTTCCTTTCTTTTTTTGATGAGTTTGGCTAGGGGTTTATCAATTTTATTTATTCTTTCAAAGAAGTAACTCTTCGAGTCATTTATTTTTGTAGGGTTTTCTTTGTCTCAATTGCATTAATTTCTATCCTGATCTTTATAATCTCCTCCCTTCTTTGGGCTTTCAGCTTGGCTTGTTCTTTTTCTAAAAGTTCGAGGTATAGCATTAGGCTATTTATTTGTTCTCTTTCTGTTTTCTTTATGTGTGAGTTCACTGCTATAAATTTTCCTCTGAGGACTGCATTCATTGCATCCCACAGATTCCAGCAAGTTGGAATCTGTGTACATTTTCATTTGCTTGTAGGTATTTTTTAATTTCTTCTGTGACCCATTGGTTGTTCAGGAGATTGTTGTTTAATTTCCAAGTGTTTATGGAATTTTTGGATTTCTTTTGTTGTTAATTTCCAATTTCATTGCACTGTAGTCAGATAATACACATGGGATAATTTCAATTCTTTTGCATTAAGGTAGGTATGCTCTATGGGCTAGAATGTGGTCTATTTTAGAGAAAGTCCCATGTGCAGTTGAGAAAAATGTGTATTCTGATAATGTGTGATATTGTGTAGTGGAACTCTTTGTATACATCTACTAAGTCCATTTGCTCACAAATTTGTTTCAGACCTGTTATTTCTTTGCTCATTTTTTTCTGGTTTACCCATATCTTTGTGTCAAAGAGGTGTTCAGGCCCCCTATTACAGTAGTGTTATTAATTATTTGTTTTCTCAAGTCTATTAAGATTTGTCTTATATAGTTTGGTGCTCTGATATTTGGTGCATACATGTTTATGATTGTTATCTCTTCCTCTTGCAGTTCCCCCATAACAAGTATGTAGTGACCTTCTTTATCTCTTTTGATTGTTCTTGATTTGAAGTTTACATTGTCTGCAAACAATAGTTACTCCTGATTTTTTTCTGGATTCCTGTTGCATAGAGGATTGTTTTCCATCCTTTGACTTTCCATGTGTGGATTTCCTTTAGAGTAAAACGTATTTCCTGTATACAGCATATTGTTGGATTTTGTTTCTTGATCCACTTTGCCAGTCTCTTTCATTTGACTGGTGAGTTGAGGCCATTTACATTTATGGTTATAACTGTCATGTGTTGGTTTATCATTGTCATGTTATTTACTTGTTGCTTTACTTTTTCTACCTGTTTACTTGCTTGCTCTGCTTGAGGGTTCCTTTCTACTGTTGTCCTTGAAAATGCGGTCATTTTCTTTTTCTGTGTAGAAAGTCTTTTAGTACTCTTTGTAAGGATAGTTTTGCACTCCTGAAGTTCTTCAGTTGCTCTTTGTCGTGGAAATATTTTATTTCTCCATTAATCTTGAAGGATAGTTTGGCTGGATACATTGGTTGGAAGCTGTTTTGTCTTGGGATGCTCCAAGCTCCTCTTCACTGCATTGTTTGTGTTGAGAAGTCTGCCATGATTCTGATGGACTTTATAGGTGATCTATTTCTTTTTTCTAGCAGCTTTTAATATTCTGTTCTTTTGCTATAGATTGGGATCTTGATTATTACATATCTGGGTGTTGTTTTATTATGGTTATGACTAGTTGGGGTTCTATATGCCTCATTTACTGTATCTCAGTTTCTGTTTCCATGTTTGGGAGATTTTCTGCTATTATTTCTTTTTTTAAAAATTTATTTATTTATTTTTTTGTGTGGTACTGGGGATCGAACTCAGGACCCTGCACTTGCTAGGCAAGCGCTTATTCCACTGAGCTATATCCCCAGCCCCCTCTGCCATTATTTCTATAAATATTCTTTTTATGTCATTTTGTGTTGCCTCCTGCTGTTTCATTGACTCCTATTAGTCTGACATTATTTCTCTTTGCCTTGTCTTGCTGCTGAATTAATTTTTCCTGCATCTTTGTTGATTTTAAGAGATCCTTCCTTTCACAGTCACTAACTGCTGTGCTGTCATCAGGATCTGAAATTCTATGTTCAGCTTCATTCAGGCAGTTTTGCAAGCTTTCAATGGAAGTTTTGATTTCCTAGAAATCTCAGTCTGTTTCATGCATTCTAGTTCATTCCTATATTGTTTATGTAACATTTCCATCTGTTGGCTACATTCATCTATTTTTTAATCTATTTCTTCTGTAGATGTACTGGGCAATTCTTTCATTATTATTTTCATTTCATTTTTTGTCTAAGAGATTATTTCTGATCTGATCTCTTCTGTGGCCTGATGGAGTTGTTTCTTTACTTCCATTGCAGTCATTTCGGCAATTTCAGGTGTGTGTTTATCAAGTTGTCCTATGTCGATGTCTCCTGGACTTGTTCTGAGTGGTGTGGGAGTTCTGAGATTGCACTTTAGTCCTTTGTCTTGTCATGTTTGATGCCAGAGGCAGAACGCTCAGTGTCCCTTCTCTCTGGCAGTTCAGCAAAGGTCACCAGTGTTCGTAGTTTTCCTGGTGGTCGGGATTGGCCCTCAGTGTCTTCTGAGATGTTCTGTGTAATCTGCGGTCTTCTGGCAGATGGTGAAGTGTACCTACTTCTCCCGGGTCTGAAATGTGAAATGTGATGTCAGCTGATGGCAGACGGTGTGATCCAGTGTCTCCTTGCAGCTCAGGGCTCGTGTATGACCCAGAAGTGAGCTGCACTGATGGCACAATCCTGGATCAGTCGTGCTGTGACCCCAGTCATTTCAGGACATAGGCAGAACCCTGACACGAATTTCAGGGTCAGCAGTTAGTGGATCTCCTGATTCAGTGTCTCCGGGCAGCTCAGGGTGTGCACAGGAGCCTGAGGTGGACTGTCCTGGCGGTGATTTCACACTGCCTATATCTGTCACTTCCAGAAGGTCAAGGCTCAAGTAAAGCCCAGATGCAAACCACAGTACTAGCAATTCATGGATCCCCTGCCCCAGTACCTCTGGCAGCCCAGGACATGCAGAACGAGGGCCCAAACATGAACCCTGGTGTTAGCAGATCCTGCGCCTTATGAGTAAGGATCTGTCTGCACCAGGCACACGGACGGCTGAGACTCAGAAAAATTTTCTTTTAAAATATTTTTCAAATGTCCAAAAATTTGCAAATCTTGAAGCATTTTTTACTTTATAGAAATTATAATATTGTAAGTCAAATATCAGAAGAGTCACTTTATAAAGTAGATTTAGAATATATTCACACTTTCGAAGATTTGACAATACATTGTCAAATATACATATACATATTCAGATTTGAGATAAATTAAGTCATTTCAAGTTAAAAAAATCCAAGTTTTCTGACACTTTGTCTGTTGTTGAGCCGTTAGTAATCAACTAGTTAACATCATTCATTGCAGGTTTTCAATACATGATGTCAGAATCTCAAATTTAGAATAGTCAAGACATACTTTGCTATTGTACCTTTTTGATCCTTAATTTTAGAAAGAGCAAGAAGAGCCAAAGTACTCAAAAATACTTTTGTTTTGAGGGTGTAAATCCAGCTTTGGAAATAGCAACTTCTCTATTTGTCCAGAGTAAATAAGAATTCATGCAAGATAAAAAAATAGAAATAGTTTGCTGAGTGTGGTTGCACGTATCTGTAATCTCAGCATTCATGAGGCTGAGGTGGGGAGCATCAACATAAGTTCAAGGCCAGCCTGAGCTACAAAGTGAGTTCAATGCCAGCATGAACTACATGCTGTCTGGAGGAAAAAAAAAGAATATTTCTTTGACTTAGAACAGCAGGGAGTGTCCCTGTATGGTAAGTATGGACTTAATGAGTTACAAATTTATTTCTCTAATTTTAGATATGGATTAAAATGATTGTGACCACAGTTTTCCCACAGTTTTCCCCCGTCATTTTTGTGCTTTCCTATAAACATTAATCTAATAGAAAACATTGGCAGCCATTATATTTATTGTAAAATAACATATAATCTCTGAGGTTCTAACAAGCTGGGATGAATTATTGTAGCTCATTAATTTTAATTCTTAGAATTAGATATATTACTTAAATGTCTTATTGAGAATCTAGAATTTGGTCTCAGCAAATGTAAATGCCTGAGCTTGATCCTTCCATATATTTCACATTTCATAACGGTGGTAATGTAGGGAACAGGTCAAAATGTGTGGACTTGATTGATAAATGAAAAGAGCAGATCATTGATGGAATGAGTGTATGTCATAGTTTTAGTTTTGCTGGCCTAATTATTAACACTTTGAAAACTCTCCTGATTTGGAAGATAGAATACATATTCATGCTATTTATTAGATTAATTTATGCCAAGCAAAAACCCCTTTAAGCTTAATTTTTGAAATAGGCATTAAAGCTATTACATTAGTTTACAAAGAAATAGGAGTAAGTTTCATGTAAAGTATTATTTTTTAGAGTAAATTTTATAAGATTTGCAAGATAATTTCTAGCTAATATACTGTGAATCTGTTAATCGTTAGTAGGGTCAAGGGTATAGTTTGTCATCAATTACCAGTCTTCTTACTCTAGAAATTATTTTTTGACCTATTTTTATTAGGATATAATTTCCCATCATGGTAATTTAGTAGTATAAAATATTGTTACAAATCATTGCTTTTTATTAGTAACATGAATTAATGAAGATAATATTTGATTGCTCTTGGGAAATTTGTTTTAGCTTATCAAGTCCATTTTTATAAGCAAGATTAGGATGGCATGTGGAAAGAGAATTTTCCTCACCTGCCCTCTCACTCACCAGTGCCCACCCTTGGCAGAAAAAAAAATGATCTAAGGTTGATCCCAGACCATGGTATGGGAATAGGAATAAGAATGAGGTATTGTTAATGCTGCTTCTCCTGATCATGATAATGATAATAATAGAGGTACTATTTTTGGAGCACCTTTCATGTTTTAGGCATTATGTTAAACATTTCATTTTTAAGACTCAGAGCAATTTCTGTAAGTAGGTGCATAGATTAGGAAAATGAGAGTCAGAGAAATGGTGATTTTTTTTTTAAATCCACATAGTTAGTAGGGCAGCATTTGAATCTGGATCATTTTACCTTCAGTGCCTGTGATCATGTTGTATAATGTATTAATAATAAGAAAAATCAGAGTACTTTTTAGGTTAAGGTAATGTTCTTTGCGAGACTCATCCTATGAACATGAGGGAGTGATAGGGGGACTCTGATGTACTGATGCACTGGTGGGACTTCTGAGCTGGGGTGGGTAGTTGATGATACTGAGGACAAGAGTTGGAAACAGACAAGGACTTTTTAGTAAAATCAGTGCAAACTGAAAGAATTTTTAAAGTTCAAATTTATGGTAGAGGAATAAGTGAGTTTATTTGAATGGCATTATAAGTTAGTACAAGAAGAATAAGGAGCAGGGGAAATGCAGTTGGGCTGACAGCATAGTATTTTGATTGTTGAGATTGCACAGCTAAAAAAGTTGTTGAGGTACTATTAAAAGTTTACTTACATGATTAGAACAGGAAAGACTGATATCTTTATCAGGTCTTTTAGCTAAAAGAAAGCTTTTTGAAGAGAAAAGAAAGACTCTTCCAGAGAGCTTCCAGGTGCTCTGGCCTTAGGGGTGAATCTTAGGGACTGTGAAGCCCTGCAGGCTAAATAGTTGTGGTTAAAAGAATAAGCCCAGTTGTGCTGCAGTTTCTTAGGGTCACTGTACAGTATGTACTGTAGTTGAAGTTCTAGGCTGGTAGAACAGTAAGAGTGTGACACCTGAGTGTCCCTAGAAATGCTGATGAAATATACTTGGAGTAAAAGTCTTAGTGATAAATTGAGGTTTTACTGCAATTACATAGCATAAATCATACAGTTCAGTTTTTTTGTGGTACTGGGATTGAACTCAGGGTCTTAAAATGTGCCAGGCAGGTGCTTCCTCCATTGACCTCATCCCTGGCTCATCAGATTTCTATAATAACTTGAGCTGAGTTTGTTCAGCTATAGTGGAGAGAATATGGGGTGATGAAAATTGCCTAAAAAGGAAAAGCACAGAAGGGCCAGGAACATGGTTACATTCTATTGTTACATGTTTTTGATTCTCAGTGCAGACAGTAGAAATTAAACTGAAAGTCATGATGGGATGTCTGTTGTGTTGGTAGATTACTTAGCAGACAATTTTTATTATTTTATTAAAACTTTACCTTTTAAAAAATGAGCATGTTCTAAATCATCATTTGACTTCAAAAGAAAAGGTTAATATTATATAATCAGCTAAAGCAATAATATGAAATCAGCCTTGTTTATAATCTTGCCAGTGCTGGTTGAAATTAGTGTTTGGCATTTAGCATTAATTGTTTCATTTCTGCTCTACCTCAGTTATGAAAAATTGACAGATTTTTGGAGGAGTTTACTGAAACTCAAAAGAGGTTTCAACTTTTAAATGTTTCAGTAGGAAGAAGATGAAATAGTAAGGTTTTATTTAGTAGCTGGAATTGTCATTCAAAATAAGATTTTAAACATACGGTGGTCAGGTAGTTTGGTTAGAACATGGGAGACTGACCAAGGTGGACAAGGTCAGAGGTTTGAGCTGTATGAGTAAGAGGATGTTTAGAGTTAGATGTTTGTTGTTATCTACTTCAACTTTGCAACTAAGGATTAAATATCTTTTTAGCATCTTTGATTATTTATACTTGGTTACAATATTTTTCTTTTTCAGAACATTTTCTTGAGGCATTTTTGCTTCCAGTGCCATAGTAGGTATTTCCTATATAATGAACTTAACTATTTTAAGGATGTATTATGGGGGCAGGGTTAGTCTCCAATGTCAGAAGAAATTAAAGCATTCATATACATGTGACATTTCTTGTTATTGTAGTTTAAGATTTTTCCAAATGCAGAATGAGGCATTTTAAAATTAGCTAGTTTTAAAGAAAATAACATTCTAATGTCAGTTTAGAAAGACCAACTAAATGTACCTCTTTTTCTCCATCGTTGTAGATATTGAAACAAATTGTTTAGAAGAAAAAAGCAAGAGAGACTATTTCACACAGCTGGTATTAGCATGTTTGGTAAGTTTTTCAAAATACTTTTTGCTTTTGAAATTTTATATTAAATGGTTATGATTGCAGTTAATCATGTTAATGAAAAATGTTGATATTCCCTTGACTTCATTTCTAAGGTGAGATTTGGGTTTTGAAATGTAATGTTTTGTGAATCAGAACATGCTATTTCTGTGAAACAGATGTGTTACCAAATCACCTAAACTGTACATATAAAACCTTGAATGTTACATGTAATCTAGTAAGTTCTTAACAAAGGAGAAAGTAGGCATCTTAAAGTAACTAGAAATGACTATAGATAGCTTTTAAACTGATTTTTTTTGTAAACTATTAGGGGAAATATGGGGGTAGTTTAAAAATAAATTTTAGAATTTATCATAATCTTTGTCCAATAAACTATTCTATGTTTATAAATGTAGGAACGAGGAGAAAACATTGTTAGTTAGACCTGAAAGAATAACCTTGTCGTGGCTGTACTAGAATTGACGTATAGTAAAAACTAAAGGCTGAAGTGCTGTGTTAAGTGAAAATTCAGTTAATTCCATGAAAATTTCATCTGTAGTTCTTGTCATTTGTAGGCTATATACAGCATACATATAATTTATAATTGAATTTTTCAAAAGAGATATATATTTTAGTGTTTGGAGAGCCATCATTTTTGTTAAATTTGAAACTCCCAAGTTTTGAATTGTTGTACGTCTGTGTGTGTGTGTCTAATACGATTTTTGTGTTCTTATTTGGGAAAATTATTTTGAATATATTTAAGATTACAGATGCATAATTGGAAAGCTAAATGAATGGCCTTTAATATTTTTTAATACAGTATTTAGTTTCAGACACAGTTCTAAAGGAACGCCTGGATCCAGAAACATTGGAATCATTAGGGCTTATCAAACAATCACAGCAATTCAATCAAAAGTCAGTTAAAATCAAGACAAAACTCTTGTAAGTACATGTTTCTTATACTGTAGATAAGGTAGCTAAATGTTTTTTATTTCTCATTTTGAATCTAGTGGTTTCTTAAAGGTGCTTTGAATGTATTTTTGTTTGTGGTTTGTGTAGCGCTTGTTTCTTGCCTTTTAAAATTAGCCTAAAATTGAGACTGCAGTGAGATTTACCTGAGCAAAACCAATGTTAAGTTTGTCCGTATTTGAAGTCAAAATAATATTCAATGCTCTTATTATTAACAATCATTTACAGCTGTGGCTATACTCGAGGTATATTCTTAGTGATGGTGTGTTATTGTTCCTTGTTATT